>OY757926.1:65280848-65283348 GCA_963585895.1 Sepioteuthis lessoniana | reverse complement strand
TATATATATATATATATATATATATATGGAGTGCGATCCTGAAGAGCCATTTGGTGAAACTTAGGTAGACTCCTCCTTGGTCATGTAGGAATTATTTCCATAATATTAGCTCTATCTCATGTATTGAGTACTTTATTACGTTTTAGCTAAGGTAATTCTGTCGGTGTTTTTTTTTTCTTTTGACAAGACATAAGTTGCTCACATAAGTTGCTCCTTGATTATTTTCATGTAGCACGTGTGTTTTCGTCTTTTCTTTTTTTTACTGGATTTTTTCCCCAGATATCAGTTTGTAGAATTTGCAAATTGCACAATCTGTGTTTTTTTTTCACACCAATAGAGTTATAGATTAGATATAAAGATTAATATATATATATATATATATATATATATATATATATATATATATATATAGAATGATGATGGTTTGGTTAATTCACTTAACGACATATCAATTCTGCATGTGTTATTTAATGCTGATATTTGTTTCATTTGTACATGTTTGATTGTCCAACTTACATTTCTTTGATAAAAATGTTTTGGTTTGGTTTATTTGTTTAATGGTATAATAACATTTGAGGGTTACTTGTTTAATGGTATAATCACATTTGTGGGTTATTTGTTTAATGGTATAATAACATTTGTGGGTTATTTGTTTAATGGTATAATAACATTTGTGGGTTATTTGTTTAATGGTAAAATAACATTTGTGGGTTATTTTTTTTAATGATATAATAACATTTGTGGGTTATTTAATACTAAAACAATCCTTACAGAAGAACAGTCAGGGTACTATTTAATCTATAGCTGGGAGGAGGGATATCAGTGATCATGATTTTTCCAAAGGTATTAACCGATAGTGAACGTAATAACGTGACTGGAGTTTGAACTCACTTATTACGATGTCGCTGTCCAGCGCATTAACCAGTCTCCCTTTCATTTGTCTGTAATGATTTGCTTGCCCTCAGTTATATGATATCAAGTATTCCAACCTTATGCCAATACTTTATTCACAATTTTATTTGGCCCAGTCGGCTGGGACAGTACAATACACCGAGTGCATCTCTGCAAAGGGCAAAGAATCCCCCAACGAGTGTCCAATCTGATGGTAAGGTTCCAGTAATGCTGAAGCTTGAGGGAATGTAGGGTACCTCTTCATTGCCATCGCTTCTAGGTTTACGCTGACCTGCAGAGGTAGCACCTGATAGGGTCCTATCTTATGGTCAAATAGAAGTAAACTCCGAACTTATGCAGAACTGAATTGTTTGAAATAGAACAGTTTTGACATTTACACTGTGTGCTTATGCTAAAGTGAATTGTTTAAAATAGAACTGTATATATGTATAAAAAGGTGCCGTGGTGTAATGGTTATCGTCGTAGGAAATGGACACGGTGACACGAGTTCAAATCCTGGACGAGTCCATTTCCTACGCAATTACACCACGAATGCCACTTTGTTTGGGCCATTATAAATTAACCCCCTGGTACAAGGGTGGGGCTTCTTCCTAGGCACTACCCTCTTGGCAGGGCTAAGTCTCTCACTAAGTACTTTAGGCACCTCTAAAGCGGAACGTCAAGATCAAGCATGTGTGTGCTCCTCACCATATTAAAATGACTTTGGGTCAAATCTGACTGGGTGAGACCTTCCGTAAGGGTATAAGTGCTATTTGAAAGGGAGGTGCCCGTGGTGTAATGATTATCTTCTTAGGAATGCGCACGGCGACACGAGTTCAAATCCTGGATGAGACTGATTACATTTCACATAGCACTAATACCCTTGGGAAAGGTATGAATCCAATTATTCTCCATCCATCTATGGGTAAATAGTAGGGCAGACTGATTTCTTCAGCCTTGGTGAGGCAACTAGTTTGGAGATAGAAAAATTTTAATGTTAAACTCCGCTTAAACATTGACCTTGTGTCATATCCTGCCCGAGCAGAGGGGTTGGTAAATATGTATATGTATAAAATGGATTTGGCATTAAATTGCCTACAATGGTTGATATGCAATTAAACCAAACCAAACAATTTTATCATTTGAAATAGCCATTCCTATTTACTAACGACAATTTCTTTGCTCACCGATTTATGGTTCGAAATATTCCTATCTAACACCAACACTTTTCAAAGAATGATATGGTTTCAAGCAACTAATCAGACTATTAATATTAATAGAATAATTGTAGGATCAATTGGGTATTCTTAATACAAAAAAAAGACAAAAACATGCATACAAACGGTTGTAAGTATTCTTTTGTAACATTAATAAATCTGTTTATTACAAATCATTTGTTTGTGCGCGAATATATGCAGTTTTGTTATTATTATCCAGTATAAATAATTTTTAAACATATCCATTTGACGCTTATTGATACTAACACTAAAATTTAGAGTAGACCAAAAGTTATGTCAATCAAGGAGTACTCTCGACTACTTGGAGTTTTAGAAGTTGAGATTCAAACCCGGATATAGTTTAGTATCATACTCAGAACGTTTGAGGGTTA
>OY757926.1:65228348-65275848 GCA_963585895.1 Sepioteuthis lessoniana | reverse complement strand
AATAATTGGAAAAAAAAAATTACGGCCATATCGAGTAAATTTACTGTTTTGTGCCAATCATATTTTGTTGTTCAATCCCAGTTCGAGAATACCAAAAGCTCAAAAAATGGTACTTGATACCTCCTTGCTTAACACTCAGCATTATAAGGTATGGATCAAGAGTAAAGCGAAACCATCCAGGGGAGGGATTAGCGCTCTCCCCTACACCTTGGTGTCGTAGCTATTGAAAAGGGAGCCTTCTGATCGCCAACTTTACTTTACTATTATTATACGAGAATATTCCTAATTTTTTTTTCCGCACACCGTGTGTATATATATATATATATATATTATTGGCCGAGCGCAGTAGAGGTGACCGGAAGAATCCTTTTTCAATAACAACTACATCGAGGTGTCGGGGAGTGTGTTACTTCTTTTTGCTGGATTATTCCACATACCCTTGATCCTTGCCTTATAATGCTGAGTGTTAATCAAGGAGGCATCTCACAGTCCAGTGTGGTTCGTCATCTCTATGACCTCGAGGAAAGCATCTAGAGTTGTCGAATTTTGCCTTACATTCCTTAAATATTGCAAAACTTTTGACTTATACTCATCTATCTATCTATCTACTCGTGTGAGTCAAAAGTTTTAAAATATTTTGGGAACATAAGGCACAATTCAGCAACTTTAGATGCTTTTCCTGGGGTCATAAAGATGACTACCATACTAGACTATTGAGATGCTGAGCTCGTTTGATACTCAACGAGAGTTACTCGCCAGATTTGCCTCTATGGCTTGAAGCTCAGCATCGGAATCCATGGTTTTGGGCCTACCTAACCTTACCTGATCGTCAAGTTTCTTGTAACTAGAATGAAGTTTCTTGGATAATCTACTTGCTGTACTACGCGCAACCAATGTTTTTTTGTGTGTCCGTGTGTGTGTCCGTGCGCACAGCCCTGTCGATGGTGCATAGAATACGCCGATTGCATCTTCTGTAGCGGTTTAATACCACACCAAAAGGGACATCCTAGCTATGACTTTGAATTGAATTGAAAGATTATCTTCACTTCCGGAGTTCTGGAGAGCGTGAGCTCACTCTTCACTACTATTACTCACAGGTTAACTCTGATTCGCTAGGGTCCAAAACATGGGTTAAATAGATAAAACAATTTGTCTGGATGCGTTTAATGACATATCAACCATTCTAGGTGCCGTGGTGTAGTCGTTATCGTCTTAGGAAATGGACACGGCGACACGAGTTCAAATCCTGGACGAGACTGATTGCATTTCACATAGCACTAATACCCTTGGGAAAGGTATGAATCCAATTATTCTCCCTCCAGCTATGGGTAAATAGTAGGACAGACTAGGTTCTTCAGCCTTGGTTAGGCCACTAGTCTAGGAGAAGGAAAACTCTGAATTCAAACCTGTTAAAATCCGCTTAAAAATTGACCTTGTGTCATATCCTGCCCGAGCGGAGGGGTTGGTAAATAGTATCAACCATTCTTGGTTATTTAATGATAAATCCATTTTCTGTTAGCTTTCGTTTGTTTTCATTTTGCGCTATCGAATATCGGAGTGCACGATTCATTAGAAGAGCTTTGCATTACGCGGGTGGAAGCCGTTAATTCCTTCGCCAGAGTGCTCAACCCTGGGAGGGGAGCGTATATATTGTCACACACACACACACACACACACATATATATATATATATATATATATAAATAAGATCCTTTCAAGTTTCCTAATAACTGTATTGGTTTCTGGATGGAATTGGTGGCTGAATTTATCAAAATTGTCTCGAGCACTTTCGGACCTTTCATACGCCATCATCAGGGGTTGCTTGCATGTGTAAAGAGTGATTCCTAAAACAACTTTCATTCAGTATTGAAATAAAGAGTGATCATTTATTTGCACACAGATAGTTTCAAATACAGAAAATGATTAAATAGTTCAATTTGATCCGTAGATGCGACCCTAACAGGTACTAACACCCCGAGGAACAATGAAAATGAAGGGATACTCCACATTCCCCAAAGTTTCAGGACTGGAGCCTCACCATCAAACTGTTTAGTGTCATATCTCGGATATTCTTTAAGAGGATGTTTTTGCCCTCTGCAGAGATGCAGTCAGCGTATTCTACACCCCATTTTTTTAAAACTATATTTAAAAATAGTTTGTATTAGATAGGAATACTTGATACCATATAAATGTGTGCGAATTATTTGTATTAAGAATAGTTACTTAATCTTATAATTCTTTAGTAAATGTTAAGACTGAAGCAGTATTCACCAAAGCAGAAATAATCAAAGAATGAAACGATCGTTTTCTTCAAATACTTCCCTTGGCATTCCATATATTATTCCAATTAATGATTAATTGGTTAAAGCATATCCAAAACTCCTTTTTTTATATGATGAACATCTTTGCTGTTATATTTTTATTGATGTCCTTTACGTCCTTAAATCTTACTGTTAAGAAGAATTTTACCCTTAATAAAAAGAAAAGGTTACACGAAGGTACGTCTAGATATTTTAAATTGTGTTGCACTTGTACCACCCAGTGTTTCACGAAAAAAAAATTGCAAATCTAAACTGCAGATAAAATATTGGCATTGAATCGTCCTGAAAGCAATCTAGACGTTTAGACATCATTCCCTTTTCAAGTTACTCGACAGTGTCCGTTTAAATTTTGAATTCTAAACGAAGTAAGATTTTTCCCCAGTACTTTCTGAATTTATATTCACACACACACACACACACACACACACACACACACACACACACACACACACACACACACACACATACACACACACACACACACACACACACACATCTATATATACACGAGAAAACTAGAAATAAAACCGATCGTATGTACATATGAAAATTTGAATATATATATATATATATATATATATATATATATATATATATATATATATGTTCTGGGGATGTATTTATTTATATATGACAATATACCGATGTTTAACAGCTTTTTTTTGTTAAAACCATCTTCAAGGCCATGTTAGTCTACGATGCTATAACGCTTCACCCCGAAAAAATAATTTTCGGATGAAGCATTACAACATAACATTCTAAAATCCCCCTGAAAATCGTTTAAAAAATGCAACAATAAGCGATGGCATTTTATCATATATAGATAAATACATCCTCCAAATATTTTGTTTTTATCACATATATATATGTATATACTCGAAGAAAAGAGTATAATATATATATATATATATATATATATATATATATATATATATATACACAGAGGAAGATAAATAGATAGATAGAGAGAGAGAGAGAGAGAGAGAGAGGGATTCACTGAATAAATTATTTTTTTTAGTCAAATGAAAGATTTAAATATGATACTGAAGCAGAAATTTGTGAAAACGTTCAAATACAATTCATTCACATTCAATATGTGAACATTACCGAAAGAAATAATTCAATAGTATCTTGTTTAGAAATCTGCTTTTGAAAAGACAACTTTCATTCAGTATTGGAATAAATATAACTGTGCATAAAAACAAGGATATGGGAAACCCTTTCCATGAATCAGCTCCTTTCACTGTTTCAGCTAACATTTGTGTGGATTACAAGTTTATATAACCATTCATACTTCAGTCTCTTATATTTTCGAATATATATACATGCACACGCACGCGCGCACGCACACACACACACACATATATATATATATATATATATATATATATATATATATATATATATATATATATATATATAAGCAGCATTTTCTTTTTTGAACATGTTTGATTAAATAGGACAAACCCATCGTTTTTGCTAATGCTATCTTTGATCCGTTCAACTTTTTGTATGAGTCATTTGACTCCGGGATAGAATGTATTCAGGAAGGCGCCGTATTTTGTCCAAGTAATTTCGGTCCCAAACTGGAGCCATCTTTGGATAAAAATAATGTTTTCAGATATATATATATATATATATATATATATATATATATATATATATATATATATATATATATATATATATATATATATATATATATATATATATATATATATATATAAAATTAAAACTATATTAAAAAAATTACATATTTTTATGTCGATGATATCCTTCTACTCATCAATAGCATAAACGAACTATACAATCTTCAACTGGCTTTCCAAAATAATTCCAGGCTCGGTTTTATTAAGAAGCTCCCATTTTTTGATCGACACCAACAACAATACTTTTATCACATTCCGGTATAAAAAGCCTATTCGCACTAATTCCTTCATTCTGAATTATAAACCAAAATAACCGAACATTATAAAATAGAAATAATTGAAAAATCTAATACATCGTGCCAAACTCATAACCTCCTCTAAAACAATATTTTACTCTTAGCTTAATGAAACAAACACTGATTAACAATCTCTACCCACATTGTTGACGAACAAATAAAACGTGACATTAAAAATATCAACTTTAATTGCAATGAAAATAATACGAAATAAAACAACCCTAAACACATTAAACTATTTTTTGTTCCCAGAAGCACAAACGCTACAAAATCTAATACGTAATAATGTTCCCCCTGTCGACTCTCATAATAAAGTATAACTCATGATACATTATCCAAAATTCAGTACAACTGACGTCATCTCAAATAATTTCTTTCTCTTAACTAATCACCTTATTATGACCAACGCTTCTCCAATGAAGTAAGTACCAACATAGGCCTAACGATAATTCTGTTTAACACTTCATCTACCTAATATTTGTTCCATATCTCAAAACCTAAAAAACATATTTTCGCCCCAGATAAAGAAAAGTTCTAACGAAAAACACCGCCATATCAAACAAAAACAAAAAGAAAAACTCTAAATTCTTCAAGCTCTCTTGTAAATATTAACAAAACTCCCTTAAACAAGATCAACTTCGAATAGAATTGCCACATTTAAAAGTCTTTAACACTTTTCCCACTAATTCTTGCTCTTTCCTCTAGAAAATTATGATCTTCCGTGAACTTTCCCCCCCCCACTTACTCTTCCTCCTACTCTTTATATAAACGTATGACTTGTCATTTTGTTTGTCATTTCATCGTTCTTTCCTTCGAAGCTAGCTCCAGCGGGAGCTGATAGTACTTGGGAAAAATACGGTGCCTTTCTGAATTCATTCCATTCAAACAACTCATATGAAGATTGAATCGGCGTCTGTCCTATTTAATTATATATATATATATATATATATATACTCTCTCTCTCTCTCTCTCTCACACACACACACACACACACACACACACACACATATATATATATATATATATATAAAATCAAAACATCTATAAAAATATTCAAAACAATTTAAATCGTCCCGCGTTTTAATAATAATCACAAATATACCAGTCTTTATTTCCTTGAAGATAATATCAATTTTAGAGATTTGCCAATTTTGATATAAGTATATTTACATACATACATACATACATAAACATAGATACACACACACGCATGTATATATCCCTTTCTCATATGGGGACTTCAAGATATTTTGCTCAGCTGACGACACTTCCGTAGTTTAATCCTGTTGGTTGGTTGGGTTCATTCTTTATTGGCATATCAACTTTCTTTAATGCCAAAGCCATCCTTGTTGAAGAACAGCAGTGATACGATATATCCCATTGCTGAGGATATTAGGGGATTCATACCTTTCCCAAAGTAGGAAAGTGAACGTAATAGCGCGACTGGAGTTCGAACTCACTTAGAGGTCGTAGTAGAGTACGTTTGTCATTACCCCACGGGGACTACCCCCTCAATCATAATGGGATTCCCAGATTACCAGAGTAGGCTAAAATATTGAAGAACAGTACCCATGAAGAAGAGTTCAACTAATCGATGTATACACAGGAAACATCCTCCTCATTCTCTTCCAACCTGGAACGGGTTAGGATTAACTCTAACCCCACGGAATTGCTGATAATTAACTATGGTATGTGTCACGCCAAGTAGGAAAGAGATAGATAGATAGATAGATCAAATTATGTGCAATTTGACACCTCAAATATCCGAGCATGGATGCTTTTATTCAACTAATAGCTGCTAATCGAGTTTTAAACCAACTGATCCAGATGCGAAAATGTTAGTTGTCATTTGAGAGAGAGAGAAACAGAAAGACAGACAGACAAATAAATATAGATAGATAGATAGATAGATTGAGTGAGTGAGAGAGAGAGAGAGAGAGAGAGAGAGAGAGAGAGAGAGAGAGAGAGAGAGGAGAGAAAGAGGGTAATTTTTTTTGTCACACCATGTTAAACCTGTTTTTATAAAAAATCATTTTCTAAAAACAGGTTTCAAAAATTCGTTTTTCAAAAATGCCTTGGTGAGCATAACCTTTTAGCGTTATTATCAGTTTCACGAATATGTTATTTCATCTGACGCCCGTGCAGATTTTTTAAAGATTTGTATCTATCTATCTATCTATCTATTTTGTGTATATGTGCAAAACAGATCAAAAATATTATTAAGAAAAAGACCTGTGCCGCCAGGAAAGTCTTCAAAAGATAACATTAAGCCTAAGTACCCCAGCAGTACTTTACAATACAACCAGACTTTCTTGGTTTTGCGACACACAGTGGGAATATCAGACCAATATGTAACCCTATCGTGTTGTCCTTTGTTCTATTCACAACTTCACAGCAACAAAGAATTAATTCAATTTAATTAACAGGCAGGATAATACGTCATTACACTGAATGTGAACGAGAATAAAATTTTCGTAAAATTCACGTGCGAAGTACTGTGTATATAATGTCAATAAAGAACTGCTAATTCAGTCACGTTAATTTGAATTAACTGAAAAGATGACACAACAGTATCATTATCACCATTAATGAATATCCGTCTCTATCGGGCATTGCTATTTGTAAGTCCTCAAAACGGCACTCAGTATCCGCACAGAGCTGGTTAATGTAAGCAAATTTTTGCTGGTCGGCCTCGGTCAGCACTGATGTGTCAATGTAATGGAGTTTATCATTAGTTTTTCAGCAGTGGCCAGCATATTCGTCTTACTTGGATAGTTTGTGAGATGGAAGGTAAGTGGCTGTACAGCTGCTGTTTTGTGGGGTGCTGTTTGCAGGATCTGTTCAAAACAGTATGCACCATCCTTGTGTAGTTCCCATCTAGATTTTTCTTGATTTAATACACATAAACGCTGTTTTATCCGAGTTCACGTAGATACCAATTTCTTTTTCTGCCTGCTCCGGGCTAGGCAGTAGAAATTCGGCTCGAGAAAGTGTATTTGTGAGAAGCACCAGATCATCTGCGTAGTCTACTTCAGTAATATTTTATGCAGGATATCAGGTGACATGTAATTCTTCTGACTGTGTACAATACAATCTTTACAGTCTTTATAGATATTTTAAAAAATTATTGACATAAAAAAAGGCTAATATTGTCTTTTATATCATCATCATCATCGTCATGACGTGCGGCTATCACGGAATCCTGGACTCTCTCTCTCCACGTCTCTCTATCATTCATTGCCTTCGGCAGGTCTTCGGGGTTACATCCCGTATCATCACATAGCTGCTGTATGAATGTTCGAGCTGGTCGTCCTGCTTTTGATTGGCCATATGTGGGGGTCCACAGGAGCCCATCACTTACGATCTCGTCTTTGCTTAAACGAAATTAATGTTGCTTTTCTTATGTACACTTGAAGTTTAAGATTGCCCAGACGGCTGCATCTCTGCAAAGGGATAAGACTCCCCAATGAGCGGCCAGGATATGACACTAAACAATCTGATGGTGAGGTTCCAGTAATGCTGGACGTTTGGGAAATACGGAGAACCCCTGTATGCCATCGCTTCCAGATCCACTCTGGCCCGGAGTGGTAACATCTGATAGGGTCCTATCTATGGGTCAAATAGAAGTTAACTCTACTTATGTTAAACTAAATTGTTTGAAATAGAACTGTTTATATGGATAAAAATGGATTTGGCATTAAATAACCTACAATGGTTGATATGCCATTAAACCAAACCAAACCAAACCATTCAAATTTGAAAGATCATTTTACCGGACCCCATACAAAAAACAAATTCAAAGAATGTTTGATAGATAGGTAGAATAAAATTCGAAGTCTGACCTGTGTGCAGAGAATGACTGATATGTTTCGGTGATTGTGGTTGGTGTCTCCTTAGCAAAGCCTAAATGGGTATATATATATATATATATATATATATACCTTCAAGAAAAAGCAAAATTCGGTCATATTAGGATTATAAATCTATTTCCATCCTGCTAAGAGCATTGATATGAATCAATAACTCAAAAAAAAATTTAACAGGACTTCTTCAGATCCAACATAGAGATAATGAACACAGCCAGAATGAGGGTGGTCACAGGATTGAAGGAGCCTTCACCCATTAAATATTTCTTCCGGTCTCCTTTCGTTTCTGGTTGGGACCATAACAAAATAATGAGAAGACGTAAGTTTTAATTCAATTTCTACAATAATTTAAACTTCATTATAAAGTAACTCTTTAGGTTTAACAATAAATAAGGAATTACAACAAAACTAAATTATTTCGAATAAACATAAAACCCAAGACTACAATCTTATTTATTGCTGTAATACATATCTTAAACTCTAAACTATCCTAACGCCATTTACTCCCCTAACATTTTTTTCCTTTTTGAAACGTACATACACTTTACATTACATGGTGAGATCTTTTAACTATTTTACATGATCTATCCCAATTCAATAATATTTCTATTGTTAATTATTATCTTAGATTTTCAGCTTTAGTTTAGATTTATTTCTGTCTACATCTAGCTATTAAATTACATCTCTGATTAAATAATTTATCTGGATCAGGGTATAACATAATTTGTATCTTTTCTTCTAGACACAAGTTGTATCTATCAAAGCAGTTTGGAGTATTTGCCCTTTTCTATATACCCCATTGAATTTCCGGGGTTAAACCCTTAGTTTTCAATTTCCAAAACTGTTTGAGATAAGGCCGTTTGATTTTCCAAATGCTCATGAGAGAATGAATAATTGTGGTTATCAAACCTTAGCTTCCATTTCGTCGATGAGATTCATATATACATTTTTGGACTTTTAACGTTTTCTTTTGGGAAAATTATCCTTTTGTACACTACCTTTTCTAAATTACATAAATCATGTGTAGGACATTTATTTTTTGTTTTACAATTACATTCGTTTTCTCTATTTGTATTATTAATATTGATTTTATTATTTTTATCTCTCTCTCTCTCTGCAATGACCAAATTTTAAAACCAAAATATTCACCTACGAACCATTTGCTTACAAATCACACACACATGTAAAATGATTTTGTTTTATATATATATATATATAGTAAGTTGGCCAACTGTAGTCGAGGGTGACCCTAAGGCTCCCTTTTCAATAGCTACCACACCGAGGTATGGGGGAGGGCGCAACTCCTTTCCCTAGAATGCTCTCTTTTCCCTTGATCCGTACCTTATAATGCTGAGTGCTAAGCAAAGAGGCATCAAGTACTATTTTTGAGTCTTTAGTATGACTCAACCGGTCTCCTGGACAATTGGTGAACACTATAACCATTATGCCAATGAAACATAAACAGATATGATGTGCCACCAAACCAAACCAAACCAAACTAAACCAAATCAAACCAAGCCAAAACCAAACTTATCGTTGATAAAAAAAACATCGAACGATTAGATCGCCGAAAAACTTCACCTTCCTCTGTCCACAGAACAATTATCTTGAAGTTTTCGTTTGGTTTCTTTGTATAATGGCATATCAACCTTCGTAGGTTATTTCATGCCAAAGGCATCTTTTAGAAGAACAATAGTAGTTCTATCTAAACCATATCTGAAGAGATAAGGGGCTTCGTACCTTTACCAAAGGTTTTACTCCGAAAGTGAACGTAATAGCGTGACTGGGGATTGATCTAGCTAACTATGATGACACAGCCCAACACGTTTTCCTTTACGCCACAGAAACTCTCCCTACCCAGAATGATTATGATTTATGATACTTTGTGATAAAATCAGTTATTCCATCTGATGGTTTTTTTTAGTAGAATTCTTTGTGCTCTCTGCCACTTAGTAGTCGGTGCTCAGTGCAATGATCGAGAAATAACCCTGATATCATCAGATGCAGTTTGTGGTATATTATATTAACATTAAATTATTATAATCGAAAAATACGGCTCTGACCGAATAGTTCAGGTTATCAACTTGTTAAGTCGGTTTTAGGATGTCTATTTATCTGATCGTGTGGCTGTTATTGTATGATTCAATATGCAACTTCCATTGCTCCTGGCAGGTTTTCCAAACTACATCTTGTGTCCGCACAGAGCTGATGTAGATAAGTTCTTGTGAGTCGACCAACGCTGGCTCGTCCATGTGTAGGGGTCCATAGACAAACGTCTTTTATGAGTTCGTCATTGCACCAAAAAAGTTTAATCCTGAAACTGAAAACATTTTTGACTGGTAAGTAGGACCGTATCCCCAGCAGATGGTTCAGACTCCTTCCCCACAAAATGGGGGATCCTGGGTATTGCACTAAGCCTCATCTGATGGTGAGGTTCCATTGCTAGAGATCTGGGGAGTGTGGAGTACCCCTTGACTGACATTTCTCCAAAGGAGCAGTACCTGTTAGGGTACCATCTATGGGTTAAATAGGCGGGTTAAAAATTATTTATTACGAGACAACTACATAAAAATGTAAATATGAACATACAATGAACGCGATTTCCAAACCTATAGGTATGAAATAACCCTAGACTAGTTTGCATGTCATTAAAATCAACCAATCAATCAATCAATCAATCAATCAAGAGGAAATATTTTTAAAAGTTAACTCTTGTGAGACTAAGAAAAATGTCGGCAATATTCAATTAATTCATTTGGGAGTGAATGGAAATTAAATTTGTTTATAAGGGGTGCATTAGATAAAAAGTATAAGAAGCTTTGGTCTACACCAACGTTTGTAAATGTCTCTTATCAATTTTCTTCTTTCCCATGGGTGTAGGGTTTTTTCTTGACAGTTGCAAGCACAGAATATTTTCTATTAACGCGGCAAATTGATGAAGAATGGATATTGCGGTTTTGGAGGATGACTTTCTAACCTTTACATATCTCGTGTATGGGTTATAACACTTCTGATGTTCCCAGACAGCTGGTTTTTCTTCACGGTAGTGAAAAGAAAAAGAAAAAAATAGGGAATTACGAATGACTTTTTAAAAGACCAAAGAACATTGATGTCATTACTCAAGCCATGTGCACTCAAAAATTTATCACAGGTGTCTGTAATTAGCTGTTGAACACGACTGAGTAAATACAATTAGTGTTTAAAACTGTCTTGAGGGTTGCTGATATCAGTGTCATGGAAAGCATTTAGTCTTTTTATTTATATTACTTTTTCGTATAATTAAAAAATATGTTTTATTGCCTGATCATTTAGAGATCGAAGTTATTTCGCTAGACTCGTTTTATTCTTTAATCTACTATATATATACTATTTTCATGGGTAGCAAAAATGCTGGCCAGAAATTTATTTATCTATCTATCTATCTATTGCTGACCTAGAGTGGCGGTCGGAGAGCCTTTCCCCGATCAATTGGCTGATTATGTCCAGTCCTATGAACCATATAATTAAGTTTCGACGGTTTTCTTCGAATTGCTCTCATGGCAAATACCGTCCAAATATCTTTATCTTAAAGATCCTTGAAGGTAGTGGCCAAGAGACAATCACGTTGAGAAAAAGAAAACTTTGAGTGTTCTGGGTATTACATTTTGCTACATCTGATTGTGAGGCTCAAATCATGAAGTTTTGGGGAATGTGAAGTACTTCATTACCATTATGTGACGATGTCCTCCCCCGTTACATCAACTTCTTCGAAACCATTTCAATCTTGGCCGGTGATCATCTTGTGGTTCCGATAGGGGTATCGCACATTTCTTTACGGCACAAGAAATACGATCAATGGAGTGGGAGGAAAAAGAACAAAGAACAAACGAACAATAAGGCTTGGGTTAACTCAAGTGCAAGAAGGTTAAGTTGTGACACTCTGCATTCCTTGTAGACTAACGCTAGCGTGTATTTCTTGCGAAAATTCTACAAACCACGAGGAGTGCTGACTCATCTTGACTGGTCTTCCCTCACTGCTGCTGGACTGTATCTCATGCCGACTGGTCTCCTCTGCTGTCTGGTGTCGACTCCAACTGACACTCTGCGTCTCCCATCACCAACTGCCTCCTGTGGGTTCCTTCTTCCAACTCCTGACTGGCGTTCCCTTCCTACTTCCGGTCGCGTCGAGATCTCGAGTCCAAACCCTTTGTCTGGTTTCGCGCCAAAACTGCTTGGCGGACCACCTAGATAGTGACACAATTACACCCAGATCCACCCAGGCCCTGAGTGGTAATACCTGTTAGGGTCCCATTTATAGGTCAAAGAGATCTGTTCAATCCTTTAAAAATGTTTGGTTTGGTCTGATTCTATGGCACATTAACCATTGTAGCTTACGAATGCCAAATCCATTTTTATACATATAAACAGTTTTATTTCAAACAATTCATTTTATTTTCAGTAAAGTTTTTTGTTTACACATAGTTAAATGTAAAAAACAGTTCTATTTTAAACAATTCAGTTTAGCATAAGTACACATTTTCAATGTCAAAGTCAGTTCTATTTCAAACAATTCAGTTTAGCGTAAGTACTCAGTTTCAATGTCAAAAAACATTTTTTCAAACAATTCAGTTTAGAGTAAATACACAGTTCTATTTGACCTATAAATATGAACCTATCAGGTGCTACAACTGCGTGCCAGAGTGGACATGGGAGCGATGGCAATAAAGGAGTACTCCGTATTCCCCAAAGCTCCAGCGTTACTGGGGCCTCACCATCAGATAGTGTAGTATCATATCCAGGACACTTGTTGAGGGAGTCTTACCCCTCTGCTGACATGCAGTCGATGCATTCTAAAGCTCCAGATGATTGGGAAAATTTACAAAGGATTTTTATTTGTAGTAGTAGTTTCCTGAAATTACACACACACACACACACACACACACATATATATATATATATGTATATATATATATATATAAGAATTTCGTAGTAAATAATACACAAAAGTTGATATGCAATGAAGCCTCAACGAACCAAACAATCAACCATCTCTCTCTCAATATATATATATATATATATACATGTTGTTTTTTTTTTTTTTTTTTTTTGTGTGTGTGTGTGTGTGTGTGTGTGTGTGTGTATGCGTCATTCAATCTCATTACTCACTGCAATATTCGATCGAACATCATCTTCGTTATTTTGAATATAAAATCTGTTCGGTCTTCTTCTTCTTCTTCTTCTTCTTAATAATAATAATAATAATAATGATTAAATGCATACAGAAAACTGAGATACCCGAATGGATGACCAAAGGGAAGACCACTATAATCCAAAAAGACTCCCTCAAAGGAACTGCCCCAACTAACTATAGACCCTTAACATAGCTCCCAATGATATAGAAAATACTAACGGCTTAAATTAGAGAGAAGATCTACTACTCAATGATAAGCCACGCAATCTTCCCAGAAAGGATACTGCAGGAGAACCAGAGGCACAGAGGAACTACTATATATAGATCTACACATCCTGAACGATAGTAAAACGAGACGGAAAAATCTTGCTATGGCTTGGATCGACTACAAAAAAGCTTACGATACAGTCCCCCAAAACTGGAGACTACACTATCTCAAAATGTATAAAATATCCGACCAAATCGTACAGTAATTGAGAAGACCATGCAAAAATGGCGAATAGAATTGACAGCAGGCCAAAGCTTAGCAGAGGTAAAGATCCAAAGAAGCATATTCCAGGGGGATGTACTATCACCATTACTATTTGTGATAGCTATGATGCCACTCAATCACATCCTTAGGAAATGCACAGCCGGATACAAACTCAGTAAATCGCAGAAAAAGATCAACCACTTGATATACATGGACGAATTCAAACTTTTTGCCAAAAACGAGAAAGAATTGGAAACCCTCATACAAACTGTGAGAATATACAGTCAAGATATAGGAATGAAATTTGGCATAGAAAAATGTGCCATGTTAGTAATGAAAAATGGTAAATGACGTATGATTGAAGGAGCTGAACAACCAAATCAAGTAGTAATCAGAACACTCGGAGAAAAGGAAACCTATAGATATTTGGGGATATTTGAAACTGACATCATCAAACAAGTGGAAATAAAAGAAAAAAATTAAAAGAGAGTATCTCAGAAGAGTTTGAAAATTACTTGAGACAAAACTCTATTGCTGGAACCTTGTCAAAGGGATAAATACCTGGGCTCTCGACCTTATAAGATACTCGGGACCATTCTTGAAGTGGACAAGAGAAGAACTTAAGCAAATGGACAAAAGAACAAATAAATAATGACCACGCATAGGGCATTATGTCCCAGAGACGACGTAGACAGACTATATGTATCAAGAAAGGAGGGAGGAAGAGGACTTGTCAGCATTGAAGACAGCGTACGCATCGATACAACGACCCAAAGACTGCACAGAAAAACGCGGAGGAAGACTGATTACAGCCTCCAGAAACAATACTGACAACTCGAGGACCAGCGGAACGACAATAACCAGAAAATAAAAGTGGGAAGAAAAACAACTCTATGGACTTTTCTAGCGACAATCATGCAACATGTAACATGAGAAAACGTGGACGTGGATAAGAAAAGAAAAACTTAACAACGCCATAAGGACTAACCATATTGAAGCGACCATAGATAAGACGCAACAAAACAGCAGATGTAGGTTACGTGGTGAAAGAGACGAAACGATCAATCACTTAATAAGCAAATGCAGAAAATTAGCACAGAGTGTAAGACAAGGCACGACTGAGTGGGGAATATGATCAACTGGTAATTGTGTAAAAAGTTGAAGTCTGACCATACGAACAAATGGTATATGCACAAGCCAGAATCTGTCCAGGAGAATGAGATGCACAAACTCTTCTAAGATTTTGAGATGGTTATGGCCCTCTGAGGGGTCACAAAGAGAACAGAACACCATGGTTATAGTATAGGTATATATTTACAAGAACAAAGGATGGTTACAAAACATAGGACTGTAAGCTAGTACGTATAACCACACGGGGGCGAGGTTAGCTTCCGGATCTAGACTAACTCCGTATTGCTACGTCTTCTGGTATTATGGAGAGTGGTTAAGTCCATTTGTAGGTGATTCCGCCACAACACCCTACTCCTAAGCTGATTACTACGATAGGTGAAATCCATATCTCTTTTCCTTTGGGCAGGCCTAAAGAGGGTCCGTAAATTTCATTGTCCTACCAGAGCGTCGTGGTTCTGGCATGTTTTGGGGAGGTTCGATATCAAATGTGTCGTAGACAGTGTCAATTGCCTCAACTTCCTCCTGCGGCAGATCCACTAGGTCCTCGGTAGTGCGTTTCCTGATTTGGTTGAGGTGTCTCTTATGCTCGAATTTTGGGCCTTGGATAATATATGAATCCACGTTCGTCAGTGTTATGGCGGATTTTTGTGGGTATGCAGTTTCGATTTTTTGGAGTGTCTGTGTTAAGGTTTGACTTGTGGTTCCTGCGTGAGTCTGTATTTCGGATCTGCTAGTATTATGGGTTCGAATGTCTCGTCGCCAGTGTTATGGCTCTGGAAGGGGTCATAAAAAGAACAGAACACCACGGTTTTAGTATAGGTATATATTTACAAGAACAAGGGATAGTTACAAGAACATAGGACGGTAAGCTAGTTTGCATAACCGCACGGGGGCGAGGTTTGCTTCCGGATCTAGACAGACTTCGTATTGCTGCGTCTTCCGGTTTTATGGAGAGTGGTTGGGTCTACTAGTAGGTGATTACGCCACAACAGAGATACAAACGGATCACCTAATCTCGGCTAGACGAGCAGATCTTATAATAATCAACAAAAAAAAAAAGAAAAAAAAAGAGAATTGCTGAATTGTGGACTTTGCTGTCCCAGCGAACCACAGAATGAAATTGCTAGGGAGTTGAAAAATTGTTGGAACATAAAAGTTATGTTTATACCAATTGGAATTGATGCTCTTGGAACAATCACCAAAGGATTGGTACATGGATAAGAGGACTTGGAAATAACGGGACGGGTGGAGGCTATCCAAACAACAGCATTGTTGAAATCGGCCAGAATACTGAGAAAAGTCCTGGGGACTTGAGAAGACTTGTGTCACTTTAACTCCAGTGAGAAACTATTAGCTAACGTTGGTGTGAAAAGGAGTTAATAATAATGATAATAATAGTAATAATAATAATAATGATATAGACGTCTGATATAGTGTTTAGATGTATACATGAAGTAAGCCTTGTAATAAAGGTCCGTAGAAAACGAAACAAATTTTGATAGACTCTTAATAAAAATAATTATAACCTGTTCTCATCCTTAATCCTCATTAAGAAGAACGTAGGAAAATATCTCATTGATGTTTCTGTTCGGATGGATAACCGGGTGACAATGAAAGAGATTGAGAAAATTATGAATTAATGTGAAGTGAATATTGAATTATCACGACCATTAGTACAGTATTATAGCATAGTATAGTATAATGTACTAGTATATTAATATAATATAATCTAATAGTTTACTATAAGTAAGTAAACTTGGCGACAGTAGTCGGGAACTACCTGAAAATTCCCTTTTCAATAGCTACTACACCGAGGTGTAGAAGGGGACGCAACTCCTTTCCCTGGATTGCTTCACTTTATCCTTGAAACGTATCTTATAATGCTTAGTGTTAAGCAAGGTGGTATCAAGTACCAGTTTTTGAGTTTTTGGTATGACTCGACCTGGGATTGAACCCCAGTCTCCTGGCCCATTGGCGAACATTCTACCACTAAAATAATTCAATAGTAGAGTATAATAATATCAGGGGCGTCATCATTGCGTCGAGGCTAACGTGCTGAACTGCGGCATTTTAGGTTTGGCTTGGTTTCTTTGTTTAATGGTATATCAACCTTTGTAGGTTATTTAATGCCAAAGCCATTATCCTAGAAGAACGGTAGTGGTACTATTTAACCCATAGCTGAGAGGATAAGGGGGTTCATATCTTTCCCTTGGGTATTTGCCCGAAAGTGAACGTAATAGCGCGACTGGAGTATGAACTCGCTTACTACGATTCCGCAGTTCACCGTCTTAACCATTACACTACGAGGACACCTCCTGAGACATTTTAGTAAGTGTGTTCGAACTCCAGTGACTTTCAGACAACTACTCTTGAGAAAGTTTGGAATCTTTTAACCCCTCACATATGAGTTGCTTGTTCCACAACTGTTCTTTAACGAGAATGTATTTGGCATTAAATAACCCGAAAAGTTTAAATAAAGAAAGCGAACCATGATAATATAGTATGATATAACCGTATAGTACAATTTAATAGCATATGATTATAATTAATAGTATTGTATTATTTTAGAAAAGTCAGTGTTTTAAATCAATGCTACTTGGAAAGTGGAAAAAAGACTTTTCATATTCCACTGCATTTAAATTCATTGGTTTTCATTTCCCATCGAATTGAGATTTAATCCAAGTTCTTTTTGTTATAATACTTTTATTATAATCATTTGATTAGATTTTGTTCATTTTATTCTTTCTATTTGTGAGACCTTGATGTGAATTGCACAGCCATCAACGGACCTGCAGGTCACAGTTTAAGAACATCTGCCCTACTACAACAGGAGTTTACTAATGCCTTCAATAAGTTTCCAGACTTTTTTGTACATGCATTTAAAATTGTCGTACACTCTTAAAAATTCAGTATGTTATGGGTATACATCTTATGAGATGACAGACCAATTTTTATGATTCAGGTTCAAATGAACAGCTACAGCAGCAATTGGAATACACCCTACTAAAGCCTGATTGGCACAGCTGGTGAATTACAAAAATTCAATCTGGACGCGAGGACACTTTAGAAGAACGATATGAAATAAAATTCTGTTTTAAACTTGGAAAAATGCCCCAAAATGTTTGGAATTCTTCAGACTGCTTTTCGACCATCATGCATGAATCGAGCATCAGTTTTTGAGTGGAATAAGAGATTCAAGGAAGGCAGAAAGTCTGCGATGGATGACGAGAGGTGTGGGAGGAGTAAGGAAGTCAGAACACCAGAGTTGATTGGCCAAATAAAGAATTTCATGGATAAGGACCGTCGTATAGAGACAATAAGAGCACAGTTTGATGTCAGTGTGGGAACAGTACACACAATTATGCGCGAGGAACTGAAGATTCAGAAGATTTGCACGAAGTTTGTCCCTAGGGTGCTCAGAGAATATCAGAAAGAAAGATGTTGTCATGACGGCAGGGAGATGGTCGAGCTGATCAATTCAGATCCCGCAGTTCTTGATGCTCTGCTGACCTGCGGTGAAAGCTGGATCTACTACTATGACCCAGAGACCAAGAGACAGAGTTCCCAGGGAAAGCATGCTGGCTCTTCCAGACCCAAGAAGGCAACACAGAGCAAATCCACCCACAAACTTTTGAGGATCCCTTTTCGTGACAGGACTGGGATGATCTACATGCACTGGGTTCCCACTGGACAGACAGTCAACAAGGAATAGTTTGTTGAGGTTTTAAGGGAGTTCAGTGAGAGATTCCGTCGGAAGCGGCCAGCACTCTTCAAATCGGGTCAGTGGCATTTCCTCCAGGACAATGCACCAGTCCACAACTTCATCCTTGTCACAGACTATTTGACGAAGATGGGCATCAAGGCAGTTCCTCACCCTCCCTATAGTCCAGACCTTGCTCCCTGTGACTTTTGGTTATTCCCTAAGCTCAGAGGCTGTCGTTATGAGAGAATTGAGGAGATCAAAGAAGCTGTGA
The DNA here is from genome assembly GCA_963585895.1 of Sepioteuthis lessoniana. Classification (NCBI taxonomy): domain Eukaryota; kingdom Metazoa; phylum Mollusca; class Cephalopoda; order Myopsida; family Loliginidae; genus Sepioteuthis; species Sepioteuthis lessoniana. The sequence continues at coordinate 65,256,969 of OY757926.1, read as the reverse complement.
CAAAAGTCATTGACACGCTTAGACAAGAGGGCTTCCATGGGGTCTTCCAGAAGTTGTTAGAACGGTACAACAATTGCAATGCAGCTGAAGGAGATTACTTCGAAGGGGACTAGAGTTTCAGGTGTGTACTATCAATAAAAGTATCCATACGAAAAACGTCTGGAAACTTATTTATTGAACCTTGTATTTCTTTAATACTGGTATTGTAGATGCCTTTGCAGAACACGTAGATACATCTCCCACGTCATCAATGCGCCACTCTACATTATTACTGGATTCTACTTTCGCTTTCATTTTAGCTTACTGCCTTTAACTTTCGATGAGTCGAAGTCTCAAAGAAATATAATATTTTTTCCGCTAAAAATTAAGTAGTTGATGTGTTCTTCATTTGAGAGATGATCATTCATTTCCTTTTAATTTCATCGTAATTGCTTTGCATTCAGAAATAGCTTCTTCTTTGGGGCCACTTGAAGCTTAAAGAAATTCAAGAAGGATGGTGACCAAATCATATGCAAAAAGCAAACAAGAGAGTAATTGGTAAACAGTATAAAATAAAGTGCTTCTCATTTCTCTTGAAAAAAAAAAAAAGAGAAAAAAGAAGATAAACAAGAAAAGAAACCATTTAGATATGGACAATATGAGGCTTTATATTTAGAGCCGAATATAACTGACAATAAAAATCAATATTAAACAATATACATTTTTTAAAGATCCTCTCTCTTCTCTCTCCCTCTCTTCTCTCTATTTTCTCTCTTTTACCCCTCTCTCTTACTCTCCCTCGTCACACACACACTCACACACACACACACACATATATATATATATATATGAGATTAGGTATAAATAAAGCTGCTAGTATCTAAGGAGCCGAATATTAATACTATGGTTTTGGTCTGATGATAGCATTGGCGAGAAACTGACAGTCACGAAGCCGTTGACTCTGTTCAAGCCCATTCTGTTGGCTGCGGCTGTAGAATACGCCGATTACCCCTTTATTGAGGGGAAAGGTCTCCTTCACGAGTATCCTATGTATGACACTAAAGTGCATCTGAGGATGAGCTTCCTATCCTAGAGATTTGAAGTAAGCGAAAAACCCCTTCGTTGCCATTACTTCCAGGTCCACTCTGATTTGGGATGATGGTAACTGTAAGGGTTCTATATATTAAATAGAACTGTAAGGGTTCTATATATTAAATAGAATGGTTCAATCAATTTCAAAGGATTGTTATTATTATTAATCTTTTGAAACCATATAGCATTCTGAAAATTATTTGTATTACATTGGAATACTTGATAAATAGAATTACTAAATGTTAGATAACTTTACTTGAAGCCATTTCCTTGTGTGCAAATAAATATATTATATCAAATGAAATAATTGGTGCTAAATAAAGATATCTGAAACCATTTAAATGTGTGCAAACAAATGAACTCTGGCTCGTTTAAAAATGTTACCAACAAACTATTCTCTAACAAGTCAAATATATATATATATATATATATATATATATATATATATATATATATATATATCGAGTTTCTAAAAATAGATTTTACCCATCAATATGATAATGATTTATTATTCAGACAAGTGCAATAGCAATCATTTGGAACACGTCCTGTAAAAAATCTATCTTTTAAGCAAGAGACATCAAATTAATGTATTTTTAATTGTTATCATACCAGTTTCCAGGACATGCAATCTTTTTTTTTTAAGTTTTTTGTCTCAGTAATAAATCATTATCATATTAATGGATTGTATTTGTTTTGAGACAGTTTTGAATGATTTTGTCCCGAAATAAGTTTTATCATTTAATTACCCATTAATTAATTAGGATTGATATACCATAAATACCAACCACTCACCCAACCAACCAATCGATTCAGACTCAGATCTCCATGTGTTCTATCACCAATATTGAGCACTCTTTATTTAAAATATTCTAAACAATCCATATATATATATATAGAGAGAGAGAGAGAGAGAAATTGTTGCTGGTCCAACGAGAGAAAAGTAGTTATTGCAAGATGTTTAATACTCCAAATGATTTTGAATTTGGTATTTAGGTTTTTATTATCTCATATATTTCTGCTCCTACACGTGTTTCAGACTTAATATCTTCTTCAGGAGATATTGAATGGTTAAGATAATTAAACAACAAGAGAAACTTAAGTCAATTTTACGAAATCTTCTGAAAAATACGTAAAGTCTGAAACACGTGTCGAGCACAAGAATATGAAATAATAAAAGCCTAAATTCTAAATTCCAAATCATTTTTGGTAATATTCATTTAAATATATATAGAGAAAAATCGAAAAGCAAGGTAATCCGAAGAGAAGAATTTAAATTTAAATTTTCCTTCTCTTCTTTTTCCTTAAATTCCCTTTTCTCTCCTATTTTTTGCCTAGTTGGCTGGGGTTGTAGAATATCCAGACTGTATCTCTGTAGAGGGTTAGACCCGCCCTAACGAGTGTCGTAAATATGACCCTAGACAATCTGATGGTGAGGTGCCATTGATGCTGTAGCTTTGGGGAATGTGAAGCACTCCTCCATTGCCATCGCTCCCAGGTCTACTCTGGTCCGGTATGGTAGCACCTGGTAGGGTTCCATCTATGAGTTAAATAGAATAAGTCTGCATACTTTTGCTAAACTAAATTACTTGAAATTGAACTACTTTGATATTTAAACTGCGAACTTATGCTAAACTGAATTGTTTGAATTAGAACTGTTTTTGACATTGAAACTGTACTTACGCTAAACTGAATTGTTTGAATTAGAACTGTTTGACTAAACTGAATAGCTTGAAAGAGAAATCAATTTTTTACAATTAAACTGTACTCATGCCAAACTGAATTGTTTGAAATAGAACTGATTACTTGTATAAAAATGAATTTGGTGTTAAATAACTTAGATACGTTGATATGTCATAAAATCCAAACAACCAGCCAACCAACATTATATGTACATACATCATAAAGCACGGATTTCTCTGATTGTCTCTGGCCATCTCTTCCTTTCATCGATCGCTACTAGTTGGTCTTCTAGACTATATCCAATGTCTGCATCGTATATGTGTCTTAACTGTTGTCTATTCAGTATCCAGCGAACAGAAATAGAAATGATTTTGACAAACTGTGTACTCATGCTAAACTGAATTGTTTGAAATAGAACTGATTATTTGTATAAAAATAGATTTGGCGTTAAATAACCTACAAAGGTTGATTTGCCATAAAAATCCAACTAACCAACCGACAATTTTTTCTCTTATTCTTCCTTTCTTCCTTCCTTCTTCTTCTTTTTTTTTAATTCATTATTTCTTTTGACGATTCTGTTTGTTTTACATCATTGTCTTAAATAGTCACGTGACATATTTTTTAAATACGACTAAACGGTGGCATATTTTTAAATACGACCAAACGGTTACTTCTTTCTCTGTGTGCATAATATTTCCTCCTTGTTTTGTATTTTATTAAAAGATCCAGCAGTGATCAAACGTCATTTGACATCATCCGCCCATATCCTGATGATGGTTCATCAGAACTGAGGCATTATAACGTTGACTTTCTTTTACATTAAATTCTTCTATTTAGAATACCTTGTTTTCCAATTTTTCTCTCTGTATTGTCGGATTCATTTTCATTATTTACTTATATATATATATATATATATATATATATATATATATATATATATAAGCAGAAGAAACCAGCGTCGCTCGGGATAAAAAATAATAGGCGGTCAGTGGGAAGCCTGGTACATTTTGTATTAGAATTAATGACATATCTCATTTGTAATGAAAGAAAATAGATTTAGGTTTTGAAGCACATTTAGTTTAACAAAACCTAAATCTATTTTCTTTCATTACAAATGAGATATGTCATTAATTCTAATACAAAATCTATCAGGCTTCCCACTGACTTACGAGTGCACTCCCAGGTGCTAGGTCTGCCCCTTGCACCTATCTGACAAATAGTGAGACTGAGGAGGTGCACCTATAGATGTCAATTATATCGGTTGTCAAGCAATTATTTGACCTTTATTGTCGATTTGAAGTAAAGTCTCCCGGAGACTTCCGGTTTGTGGGCGTTACATTACACATTATCACACACTTTACTCCTTGCGCAAATACGTTTAAAAATACTCCCTGGGGGGAGGGAATGGGGTTAACATGCCGAGTTTCACTAAGATTGTTACATTAGCCCAGCTTTCTGTAGGTGGAATGAATCTTCTCTGATTATTTTTCTCCCATAGTTCCAGGTTCCCGGCCGCCATATGTCAAAGGCATTCCTGCGGATATCAATTTTATTTGCTTTCTAGACGAGATCAATTTTAAGCTAATATGTTCCGGTCACTCCTCCTGACCACTTTCCACAGAAAATGTCTTCGAAATTATCGTTTGGATCATTTGAATTTACTTGCCAAGTTTATTCAGGATAAATCCATTAGCTAAGATGTGTCTCTTCCTTCTTTGGAATTTTCCTCCAAAAAGTTCCGGTATTTTATTGATATGAATCAAATGCTTTGACATTAGATATCCTATTGATGTTCACATGCCATTATGGACATCATATAAAAATTTTTGATTATTAAAATCCAAAATTTTTTTTATATGAGGGCGATAGCAATGAAATATTAATGTGAATCTTTCACTTCTTTCTAAAAAGAAGTATCAGTATCATAATGGACAGATGTTACAAGCGGAAGTTGTTTATTTTACAAATGACCTAGTTCTGGTCATTATTTACGCATGTTTCGACACTTCAGATATAGAAAATTATCATTCATTTGCAAATTGGACAGGAACATTTTTATTCTTCAGGTTAAAGAATTTCAATTGTTGTACGTTAAAAATGAAAAACAAAACTGCAAAGATGAGTTTTATTGTCGGGTTATTTTCATAATAAAAGATACGATAAATATGTAGCGAGATAGAAACATTTGCAGTTTTGTTTTTCATTTTTAACGTACAACAATTAAAATTCTTTAACCTGAAGAATAAAAATTTTCCTGTCCAATTTGCAAATGAATGATAATTTTTTTCATTCTTAACATTTAAAATTTTAACGAAACCGTATTCACTTCTTTACAACTTATAGTGTAATGAAAGATATCAAGACGTCTAGACAAGTCAGTACCAATTCTAGATCCTTTTTAAACAGTTTTTTGTGTGAAATACGGGATTGTGCAAGTGCATCATACTCCATGTTTACCAGAACTCGGTTCGTGTGACTTTTTCTTGTTTCTTACACTGAAAATTTATATAAAGAGTAAGAGGAGCTTCAGAGGTGCTTCGACTAATGGAAAACTCGTTGGAATAAGAGTGATTAATTGATTTTAACAACATATCAACTCGTTTGTTTTCATTTTTGTTGTAGCGGAATCACCTATTAATGGACTTAACCACTCTCCATAATACCGGAAGACGCAGCAATACGAAGTCAGTCTAGACCCGGAAGCTGACCTCATCCCCGCGTGGTTATGCGAACTAGCTTACCGTCCTATGTTCTTGTAACCATCCTTTGTTCTTGTAATATATATACCTATACTATAACCGTGGTGTTCTGTTCTCTTTGTGACCTCTTCCAGAGCCATAACAATTTTATAATTAGATTTTAGGAAATCTTGTACATTGATTGATTTAGGAGGCGCCTGTGGTGTAATGGTTCCTCTCGTAAAAAATGGACATGGTGACCCGAGTTCGAATCCTGGAGGATACTGTTTACATAACATAATGTTAATACCCCTAGCTTTGGATAAAATTGTTGGGCTGATGTGACTCTTCAGTCTTGGTACGGAAATCGGTCTAGAGGAACGAAAACTCTGAATAAAAACCTTTTAAACGCTGCATAAAAAATTGACTTTTTGTCACATCCTCCTCGTACAGAGGGTTTGGTAAATAAATACATTGATTGACTGATTGATCTTAACGGCATATCATCAAACAATTTGCTTACAGGAATACTTGAAACTATATCATCATCATCATCATCATGTCGTGTCGCTAGCACGGATATCCCTGACCCTCTCTCGCCACTTCTCCCTATTATTCATCGCCTCTGCCAGGTCTTCAGGACTACATTCCGTATCCTCACATAGCTGCTGAATGTATGTTCTACCTGGTCGTCCAGCTTTTGCTTGGCCATATGCGGGGGTCCATAGGAGTACATCACTTATGAGCTCTTCCTTGCTTCTCTAGCAGTGTCCTGCGTGTCTGGTTCGTCTAACTTGTGGGGTGTTGCCGCCAGGACTTGTTCAATATTGCTCGCAACATTCTTGTGTAATTGCCATCTTTGTGGGGGTGTCCTTGTAGTGTAATGGTTAAAGCGATGGACTGAAGAATTGTAGTAATTGAGTTCGAACTTCAGACGAGCTATTACGTTCACTTTCCGACTAATACCCAGGGAAAAATTTATGAATCCACTCAGCTACGGGTTAAATAGTACCACTACTGCCCTTCTAGAAGAATGGCTTTGACATTAAGTAACCCTCGAAGGCTGATATGCCATTAAAGAAACCAAACCAAATCTAAAGGCATTGGTTTGTTCCGTGTTATATGGTTTCATGTAATTAATCATAATCCTTTGTTAACAATAATAATTTTATGCAACCCTGTGGCATAGATGCTAAAGTGCTGATCTCAAAGTAACCAGGTTCGAATTCCAGTCGGGTTATTACGTTCACTTTCAGACAAATACCCTTAGGAAAAGGGTATGAAATCCCTTATATCGCCAGTTATGGGTTAAATTGTACTATTAATGTTCTTTTACAAGGATGACGTTGACATTAAATAACCCACGAAGGTTGATATGCGATTAAACAAAGAAGTGAACCAAATAATTCACTGTTATATGATATTAACTATTTCTATCAAATACAAATGATTTTTAAACTGACCTATTTGATGTGTTCTTGTCAGGTATTAACAGAATGAATTTGGGTGTAACCGCAATTGTATGGTTTCAAGTATTCTTATGTAATACTGATAATTATATAGTTTCAAGTATTCATATCAACGGGCCATTGGTCTAATGAATAGAGTGTTCGCCAATGGTCCGGGAGACCGGGGTTCAATCTCAGATCGAGTCATACGAATAACTCAAAAATGGTACTTGATGCCGCCTGGCTTAGCATTCAGCACGATAAGATAAGGATCAAGGGTAAAGTGGAGCAATCCAGGGAATGGAGTAGTGCCCTCCCCGACACCTGGAACCTTCGGATCACCCTCGACTAAGGTTGCCAACTTACTTATATGCTTTCAAGTATTCCTATCTAATATCAATAATTTTATGGTTTCAAGTATTCCTATCTAATACCAATAATTATGTGGTTTCAAGTATTCCTATCTAATATCAATAATTATATGGTTTCAAGTATTCCTCTATAATACTGATAATTTTTTGGTTTCAAGAAACTAATAATCAGCATAAGTAAATATTAATCATAGTTTCAAGTACCTATTTTAAATACAAATAATTTACTGTTATGTGATATCTAGTATTCCTATCTAATACCAATAATTTGCACACACTTGTTTGATTTCCCCAATTCCTAAGATTTGTAATTACATGGTCAAGTAATTATTTCCATCTAATAATTGTCATTTGTGTGCACCGTTACATGGTTTCAAGTTACTAATAATAATAATCCTTAATAAAATAATCATAGCTCCTAGTAACTATTCTTAATACAATTAATTTAAAGTTATATGGTATCAAGTATTCCTATCTAATGCAAATAATTTTAAACTTCACTCTCCTCAGACTTTTAGAAGTTGAGCCTCACCTTCAAATGGAGCTTAATGTGATACCCAGGACACCTCTTTATTTTTTAAGTTGGTCTTACCCAATTGATGATATACAGTCAGCATATTTTAATTCTACCGAAAAGGCAATAGAAAAAGTGTGTTAAATGGCAAGTGGGATTATTTTTCCAAAAATAATGATTCACTCATAACTCATTTTCTGTTTTTGTAAATACACTTTAATTCTCGAAACTTTTAGAACACACCTTATATATAAGTATACTTGTAAGTATACTTGTAAAATCTCTGATTTGGAATAAGACTACGTCTAAAGATAAGTAGAAACGTCTATCATTATCGAGTGACGTCACAAGAATTCATAGTGCGGTTTTGCGGGAGTCTTTCATAAAATGTAACTGGTCGATTTGATATGAGTTAATGGTTGCTCTTAAGAAAAATGAAGCGGAAATTAGTTTCTTTCGTGAATACATTCTCGTTGCAGCAATATGTTTTAGATAGATCGATCGATAGATAGACGGACAGATACGCCAAATCGATAGATAGAGAAAAGATTGATAAATAGAATCGATTGATTGATAGAATGGAACTTGGAGGTGAGAACAAGTGCATAATATACGTAAGTGGCTCGAGTAGATCTTGCGATTTAAAAATAAACTGATTATAAAAATATCATGCAGCTGCAATCATCTGGTGTGTGGACGACCTGTCCGCTGCTGTTGGTATCCTTGCTTTTGTTGTCATTCACTAAGCTGGAGCTAGTTTCACACAAGGCCGTAAATGTAGAGCACCTTGCGTAGAGTTAAATTTGAAAACAATGATTAATTGATTTGATTGATTTTTAACGGCATATCAAACCATCTAGGATTATTTAATGACTAATGGTTAAGGAATCGCGTTCCTTGACATATTAACTCAAGTGGTTTGCTTAATGTCAAACCCTGTTTCTATGTATACGATTTGTAAGAGAGTAATATGTAGGGAACTTTATTTTTAAACAAGTAGTTACAGGTCATTTGCTAGCACATAGTTAAGTGGTAACAAGTATTCCTACTAAACACTAATGATACTATTTGATATCAATAATTTGTTTGCATACAGTTAAATGCTTTCAAATATTGCAATTTTAGTCTAGTTATCAAGTTTTTCCATCTCATATGAACAATTTTCACCAACCGTATAATTTCAAATATCAAGTAATAATAATCCTTTGTAAATAATTGAACATTTCTATTTGACCCATAGATAGGACCCTGACAAGTACAATCTAGTGAGTCAGAGTGGACCAAGGAGTAATGACAATAAATAAGTACTCCACATTGCCCAAAGCTCAAGGACTGGAGTCTTACACCCAGATGGAGTTTAGTGTTATACTCAGGTCAATCGTTGGTGACGGGGTTATTCCTCAGCAGACGTGCAGTCTGCGTATTATATGGTCTAATCTGTCAGGATGAGCTTTTACTTATGAGTTCTTTTGCACACACTTATACGAAGTCAAGTATTTCTAGCTAATTCAAGTAACTTGTACACAGTTGTATGGAAGTCCTGTCAGAGACGGTGTAGAATACGCGGACTATAGCCACCGCAGAGTGCGTAAGCTCCCTTACCGTATTTGGTGATGAACCTCTAGTTTTGGAGATCTGCTCTGTGAGGAGTCGCCCCCCATGTGTGTGTGAGCGCGTTTGTGTGCGTGTGTGTGAATAATGGAAATAAATCTGACAGTATGAAGAAAATAGAAAAACAAAGTGATCCAAAAGTGATGAATCTATTATAAGTCCTGGTGAAGGTTTACTCAAACCGAAATGTTTTAACATTGACTTTCTATCATTATAAATTCATCTCTTTTGGATTACTTTTTATATTTTCTTCACACACACACACACACACACACACACACATATATATATATATATATTCATTTATTTATTTAAGAGGGCCATTTGGTAATAATGTGAAATTTGCCAAAGGAGTTAGCAGTAGGAAGCACTGTTTACAGTTGAATCTTTCAAGGAAATTTACAGTGATTGATCTTTTCATATCCTAAAAGACTTTCAGGGTGACTTTCTTTACTGACAAGCTACGCCCAGAACGTTTACTTTACACGCACACACGGACGTTCGAAGGCGAGTTCCCGTTCCGTAATAGCTAGAACGCTGGACAGCCACATTGAAGCAAGTAAGTTTGAACTCTAGATACACTAACAATTAAGTTCACTTTCGGACCAATACCTTTGGGAAAGGTATTGAAACCCTCTTATCCTCCCAGTTACGGGTTAAATAGTATCACTGCTGATCTTGTACAAGGAGTGCTTTGAAATTAAATATTCTGTGGGGATTGATATACCTTTAAACAAACAAACCAAACCAAACCCCGCTACACAAATATTGGATAATTGAAAAATTAAGACATGGGAGTTACATTTCAATACCATATATATATATATATATATATATTGAATTGTATTGTATTAAGTTAGAGGGCTATTGCAGTTCGCAATAATAATCATCTGAGTATTACAATAGCCCTGGAACTTAATACAATACAATAAAATGAAGTAATTTGTGCAATGCTTCAAGCAAATTACAAAATACTTATATATATATATATATATATATATATATATATATAGATAGATAGACAGATAGATAGATATACACAAATATTGAGTAATTGAAAAAGTAAAACCAATGTGATATTTCAAAACCCACCTTTATATATATATATATATATATATATATATATATATATATATATATATATATATATATAATTTTTCTCTTTTTTGTTAGTCAATGAAAGAAAAGTAAACACTTAAAAGGTATAAATCCTCAAGTGAATTTGATTTCACGCTTTTTTTTATTTTATTCATTTTTTATGAAATAAAATAAAAAAATTCACTCGCGGACCTATTCACTTTAAAGTATATATATATATATATATATATATATATATATATATATATATATATATATATATTGAAGTATCTATTATCCGAGGGAAATAATCTAAGGTTTAGACTACTAAGTGGTAAAGGTGAATGGGATTCTACTGTTGGGTGCTCAATGTCAACAGCTATCGAATATAAAGTTAATTTTAGATTAGATATGTATCGAAATTCACATGCAGTGCAAAAACATTTTTAAAGATATATTTAACGGAAAGAATTCAATTCAATGGTTTCATTATAAATTTATTTCAGGTCCAATGACCCTCGTCAGATAGAGAAATATACATTTATGCTTAGAATATGATGTAGACATACCTACCTTGTTTTCGGCAAGAAGAGAAAAAAGGAAAATAATATATTTTCTACGAAAAAAAAAGCAACTTTTTTTTCTAGCTGGAAACTTCAGGTTTTCAAGTCCTATTTCTTATCCCATATATATATATATATATATATATATATGAAATGATTTTGATTCGACGATTAGTTCATTTTTCGTCGTTTCTTTTGTGACTTACCAGCTCTTTCAAAAACTATTTTAAAAACACTTTTCAAGAGGAAATTTTTTTTATTTGACAATGACTCAAAGTCGGAACTAGCCGAGAACTAACAAACAAACAAACAAACACAAGAAACAACAAAACTATAATGAAATATTCCAATTTGTCTTAGCATTTTATTCATCTTTAAATACACACAGGATGAAGTCTAGAAGACCTGCCGAAAGTGATGAATGGCAGGGACGGATGACGAGAGAGAGAGAGAGAGAGAGAGAGAGAGAGAGAGAGAGAGAGAGAGAGAGAGAGAGAGAGTCTGGGAAATCCATGCTAGCAGGGGGACTTGATGATGATGATGATATATATTAGAATGTCAACCGATCGATTTAAACTAAAATGGCACTGAATTTGGTAAGAAATAAGAGTGTTCACTGGTTAGAAAGTATTGAGCAAATATAACAATATTAGATATATAAGCAGTAAAAATCATCAATCAATGAGTGTCACGACTTCGATCATCAGGTGAGATTAATTAGGCTAAGCAGAATGATCTCTTAGGTTTGGAATGTAAGTAAAAACAGTAATGTAAATCCTATTTAAAATTTAATTTTATTCGAAGATACAGCAATAACTGCCATTTTGTTTTGTTAGCAGCCGTTTTTCAGTGACCAATTTACACACCTTTTCTTCTTTCTTTTTTGATTGAAATTCTTAAAAATCTTCTTCATTGATCCATAGCATCCATAAAGCAACTTAGTTAATGTTTCCTTAATTTTGAACCTTAGATAAAAATAGAATTTAAGGAAAAAAAAGTATTTCGCTGTAAATAAAAATCATAGATTTTTCTTATAATGAAAAATTTGAAAATTGAATTTTTGTGATAAAATTTCAACAAAATTTATTTTTCATAATTTTTGCTTGTTTTTGATTTGTGAATAAACTACCTCAAATAAATCACTTGAAAGTGATCAGTTGAGTTTTTTTTTTCAATGTTTGTACTGGATAATTCGGCTGTGTTCATGAAAGTATCATGACTGGACTGAAACTGTATTTTCAAAGACTGAAATAATCAATTAATACGTACAAAATAAAAAGTAAAAACCACGGTGAATTTTTAAAAATTAGAGCTAAATTATTTCTTTATAATCACGAAACAGTTCTGAGCATGGAGAATCTCCAGAGCTATGTACTGAAGGAAAATACTCTATCATTAAACTCCTTATTAAATCATAAAATTAAATCATTTTCTTTTAAGGATTATATCGTCTATATCACTGGCCTCACCAGTTAAAGACTCCTGGGCCTTACGCTGGAGTTTTGCAATGCTCTCTTCTCATTAAATTTGTTTCTTAGTGTGACTTCATAAAGAATAAAATCTTTCAGTACTCGAGTTTGAAAGGGCTCCACAATGGAAGAAAAAGGCGAAAACACAAAAGCACGAATATAAGTTAATAGAAGATGGGTGTGTGTGACACTTTGACAGTGTGTGGAGTCCTTATTTTCACGACGTAGACACTTGGCGAAATTCCCTTCACTAAAAAACTAAGGTGACTGCAAGGTTTTCGATCTTGACGTTGCTTCTATCTTCGGCAGATCTTCTCAGCCGACTCTCTCTGTCTCTCTGTCTCTGTCTCTCGTTCCCCTCTGTGTCTATCAGTCTATCTGTGTCTCTCGTATCTAACTAGTAGACTGACTTTTCTTGTAAATATGCAGAGGTGAACATTTCCCATTTTCGGATTTCGGCCACTCATAGACTGTACATAAACATTCTACCAGACTGTATATCTCCAGGAGCCTAAAAAAGTGTGATAATAGAATTGAAGTTTTTATCCCACAGCTCCACTTTTATCTAACCATCTTTACCTATACTCACAGGAGTAGAATCAGAGCTTCCCGCACAAAGTACACACGGTCACACCCACACTCGGTATACACATGCAAATATATCACGGCCCCTATATGGACATATACATATATACACATACGTATATACATACCTATGGTCAACTTACAGCCATACACATATGTATACACCCGCACGTACACACATACACACATGCATGTACTCTCACCTTGTCATATATCTACACCCATGCACATACATATAGCTAAATCTATATTCTACCACATCAGCATTTATTGTGTCAAAGTATTCCTGGAGGAAATAATCACAAGGGAATAAATCTGTTGAGGGAACTAGCCACGGGCTGTCACCTCGTCGTGAAATGAGACACTCAGAAATATTTTCCTCAGAACTACCGAACGCACGATATTCAGCATTCCACGCAAACTAAAAAGCATGGCTGCTGTTAGATAGACGCTACTACACACACACACACACATACAGAGAGAGAGAGAGAGAGAGAGAGAGAGAGAGAGAGAGAGAGAGAGAGAGAGAGATTAATAAGCAAAAGAAGTGAGTGAGAGAGCGAGACAGAGAGAGATTTTTTTTGGTTCGCTGGTGTTTTATGGGATATCAACACTTGTAGGTTGTTTAATGCCCAATCATGTAAATAGTTTGGCTTGGTTTCTTTGTTTAATGGCATGTCAACCTTTGTTGGTTATTTAATGCCAAATCCTTTCTCCCAGAAGAACAGTAGTGGTACTATTTAACCCATAGCTGGAAGTATAAGGGGGTTCATACCTTTCTCAAGGGTATTTGCCCGAAAGTGAACGTAATGGCGAGACTGGAGTACGAATTCGCTTTCTATGATTCTGCAAGTCCATCGCTTTGACTATTACACCACGAGGACATCCCCAATCCTGTTAATACATACATACATACATACATGTAATTTGGAAGCAAATAGTTTGTTGGTAACATCATTTTTAAAAGAGTCAGAGGGGGTGCCCTCTAATCCTATGTTCTTGTCTACTAATAGTCTCTCTATTGTATATACTTTTTCCTGAGAATATATCTATTTCCTCTCAAATCGTGGTTTGTCCTTTATTTAATATTATAAGCGTTCACTAATCAGAACGCAACAAGTATTAATCATTTGTTTCTATAAAATGGATTTGGCATTAAATAACCTACCATGTTTGATATGCCATAAAGCCAAACCAAGCCAAACCAAACCAATGTAACGTACACTCTTCCTTTTGGAGAATAACTGTTTCCAGAGATATGTAGAGCCAAACACTAATTTCTAAGTGCAGGTGATGAAGCTGTGGAATCATCCAGATGAAAGCAAGTGATTCTTATAAAAATAAAAAATGTGAAAACAAAAGACTCGAACTTCAAATCTTTTGAATATTGAAGATCAATGAGTTCCATCAGCTTTTTTAATACTTCTTCACTGTCAATATCAAAAATCGAAGAGAAATTTTTGAGAGTTGGGAGAAGAGCCGCATTCATAGGCCTCAATGGTTTAAAGTACATACCATTCATTTCATGTTAGGGCCGAGAACTTATCAGTATATTTTCTTCTTTAGTATATATATATATATATATATATATATATATAGCGAGGGTATGTATTAATCTACTCCTCCTCACAAACAGGATGTGACACAAGGTTAATTTTCTAAGCGGAGTTTAACGGGTTTGAATTCAGAGTTTTCCTTTTGCTAGACTGGTTACCTAAGCAAGACTAAAGAACCCAGACTGCCTTACTATTTACCCAAAGCTGAAGGGAGAATAATTGGATTCATACTTTTTCCAAGGGTATCAGTGCTATGTGAAATGTAAGCAGCTTCGTCCAGGATTTGAACTCGTATCGACGTGTCCATTTCCCACGACTGTAAATATTGCATCACAGGCACCTACATAACGAGGGTATGTTGGGGACACAATATCCGTACAAAGCACACACTATACTAACTCGCACGTACAATGATAACCCCATACATACAGACTCATACTCATGTAAACAGGGTTAACCAATATCTCTGCTAGGGACAATATGCGATGTGGATCAGTTTTAAAGCGGAGTACGACAGAGTTTTTCTTCTCCTAAACTGATTGCTTGAAAGCGGTTAAAGAGTTCAACGTGTACTACTATTTACCCATAGCAGGAAGGAATAGCTTTGCATTGATACATTTCTCAAGTTAAACGCAAACACCTTCATTCAGGATTTGAGCTCAGGTCTCCGATTTCATTTCTTCCGATGTAAACCATTATAGTAAGCGCTCTTCCCTTATATATATATATATATATATATATATATATATATATATATATATATATGTACAAATTTCATTAAACATAATAGACATTTTATGTCTACATATTTTCTTCTGGATCCGTTCGAATTCCCGTATTACTTTTATCGTATTCGGGGGGAATTGATTTATGTATTGTCCATAGTTGCATGTATCCCTAGTACTTTCTGCCCGACTTTGGGCCATCATCAGGGGAGGATCTACTACAAAAGTGATGTAACTTTTGTTTTAGCATATTACAACTGTCCAAAGTGCTGTTATATTTATGAGCTGCAGGATCATGAAGTTTAAAATATGTATATTTAGGCAGCATTTCTTCGTTAATGCAAATTTCATTAAACATAATTGACATTTTATGTCTACATATTTTCTTCTGGATCCGTTCGAATTCCCGTATTACTTTTATCGTATTCGGGGGGAATTGATTTATGTATTGTCCATAGTTGCATGTATCCCTAGTACTTTCTGCCCGACTTTGGGCCATCATCAAGGGAGAATCTATTACAAAAGTGATGTAACTTTTGTTTTAGCATATTACTACAATGTAAGAGCGTCTTTAATATGCTAATATGCGGAAAAAAAAGTTACATCACTTTTGTAATAGATTCTCCCTTGATGATGGCCCAAAGTCGGGCAGAAAGTACTAGGGATACATACAACTATGGACAATACATAAATCAATTTCCCCCGAATACGATAAAAGTAACATGGAAATTCAAACGGATCCAGAAGAAAATATGTAGACATAAAATGTCTATTATGTTTAATGAAATTTGTATTAACGAAGAAATGCTGTCAATATATATATATATATATATATATATATATATTGTCATCCGCAGACAGATCTGTTTATATATATATATATATTGCTAAGTATGTTTCCTTCAAAATTACGGGTGAGGTTCTTATTTTTGAATATTAAAATTTTCTAGTAATCTCAGAAGTTTTTTTAAAACTTTGCTCAATCTTGTAAAAAATTTCTCCCAAAAATTTTTCTTCGAATAGTCTAACAATTTTATGATTGTAAACAATTCTTTCAGCTGTTAAAAAACTTTAGACAATCAGTCTCGTCCTGGATTTGAACTCGTGTCACCCTGTCCATTTCCCACGACGATAACCATTACACCACGGGCTCAACTTCTAATCGGTTCCTACTGACTAAAAAAAAAATTTACATAGTTTACATAATGTCTTATAATAAAAAATTTACACAGTATTTAGAGCAAACACACAAACATGTACACAAAAATGCGATAAGTTTGCGGTAAAAAACTGTTAATGAGTTAAGTTGAAATTTTCGATAATTTACTCAACTCGACGCCATTTACTTATGTGTAAACAAATGACTGATATTCAATGGAATTATCAATATTACATAGCAATAATTGGAACCATTAAACTGTATGCAAACGAATGTATAATGTGGAATAGAATTATTTGTGTTAAATAATAATACTTGAAAGCATTCAGCTGTGGGCAAATAGAACTAGTGTTAGATGGTAATACTTGAAACCATTTAACAGCGGGCATACAACTGAGCGCTGACTCGTTCAAAGATAATGTTACCTACAAACTATTCGCTAACAAATCATATATATATGTATATATATATATATATATATATATATATATATATATAAGTGTTGCCTCGAGGTTTTTTACACGAACTCCGAAAATTCGATGGATTGTTAGAATCTGTGATGTGGATCGGTTTCTCCGAAAACCATAATAATTTTCTCAATTTAAGGCATTCGACTTCATACACAGACGGAAAATGGAGCAAATACTTCTAGCCTATGGTCTCCCCAAATAAACTGTCATAGCCATAATGATACTATATTAAAACACGAAAGTAAAAGTTCGTTCACTGGATGGAGAGACAAACATACATCAGTAGCACCATGTCTGTTCCTAATCTGCCTAAACTACGTAATTCGAACGTCGATAGATCTCATGAAAATAACTTACAAGAGTTGATATGCCATTAAATAACAAACAAGCCAACCAACTGAAGATGAACAAACATTACGAGGGACAAAATTATGAACAAACACACACTCCTGTGGATATTTTTATGTAACTGCGTAAAACACGAGATTGAATTATATATATATATGTGTGTGTGTGTGTGTGTGTGTCTCTCTCTCTCTCTCTCTCTCTCTTTCTCTCTCCGTCTCTATTTCTCTCTTTGTCTCTCTATCTCTCGCCATCCGTTCCTATTATCCATCACTCCTGGCATATCCCCCAAACTTTATACAGTATTCTCACAGAACTGAAGTAAGTCTTTGTTGATCTGCCAATACTGGAGCGTTAATGTGCAGGAGTCTATTAGAAAACGTATCTTATGAGTTCGTTCATGCTTCTCCAGTTGTTACCTGATTATGGAGAGAAAAATGATAATGCTGCTATCCAGAATGCATCAATACTTGCTTGAATAAAAAATAACACTTTTTGAGCAGGCCTTAATCCTATAGAAAATTTTTGGGATTGAATGTTGCAAAGGTTTATGAAGGAGGTCGACAGTACTTAGCAATTTCTGAACTCAAAAACAGTCTTAGACATATGGGGAAAATACCTTCGGTTCAACTTCAGAAACTAGTCGATAATATGCCTAGCCGAATTTTTGAGGTTATCAAAGAAAACGGAGGATCTACAAAATATTAAATAAAAAAATTGCCTTTATATTCTATAGTTCTGCTCATTGGTCTTATATTTATGTCAAAACAAAATATTGAAATTAAGCATAAATGCTAATACACATATAAAAAAATTAATTGAAATTTTTTCATATTTTAGATTTGTCTTTACGCTTTATTTTCATATATTTGATTTTCATAATCTAAAAATTGTAAACAATACCTTTTTCTTCGTTTTTGAGGTTGGTCAAATATTTTTTGTCCAGGAGTTCATATACGCAAACCTCACTTTAGGGCAGAATAATCTAAAAAATAGAGCGTCCTATACACAAAAAATTGCAGTATGTTTCTAATTATGTTTGTAAAGGAAGAATAAAAAATAATGGATGCAATATTGTCATGAATTAACAGTTGAAAAGGGAGTAATATCAAGTTTTGACTTGCATGTCAGACACACAATAAAATGTCGGCGATGAAAGGAAATACATTAACTATTGCACAAAAAAAAAAAAAACAAACTTCGTAAACATCAATAAAATGAATATTTTGATAATGACAAAATATCGTTCAATCAGAAATGTACCTGTCTTCTTAATCATTTCAAATTTATTCTTTCTCATTACTATATATATATATAGTGAAGAATCAGAGAATATGGAGAAAAATTGAAAAACGAAGAAATTAACATGAAAGAAACATCCATTGGTGATTGAGCGACAATCGATATCCTCTTTTCAAAGTCCTGATGATGGTTTATTAAAACCGAAATGTTAAAATGTCGATTTTTTTTACATTAAATTCTTCGTTTTGGATTACACTTTTTTCCGTATACATACAGGGGTTGGACAGAAACATCTGGAAATCTCACACGTTTATTTTAATGGATTTTGATCGCAGTCATCTGTGAAATCCGGCTTTGTACAGCCCCCTTCTTACAACTTTTGAGGAAACTGGATTCTTGAGATGTTCCTTAAGCTCTGTTGTAATTTTCGGAGCTCTATTCTTGTGATCCGCCTAAGAGTCCGTCAGCTCCTATCAGACAGCTTTTCCTTTCTTTCAGAGTTTCGCTTCACTATGAAGGTTTTTCCTTCTTTCCCAAATGCTGTCATTACTTTCTAGACAGTAATCCTTGCTACACTGAATAATTCAGCAGTTTTTGTTACACTACCGCCTGCCTTACAAGCACCAACAATTTGACCACTTTTAAAGTCTGGCAGATCTGCCATTTTAATGAATTGCGATTAAATTCTCCTGATTATATCTGTAAAATAATATTATTTTAGTAAAATAAAACCAGAAAAATAGAAATAAAGCAAAAAACATAAAAACAAGAAATATTTTATGGCTTTATAGGAGTTTCAAAATTATGATACTAAGGTTATAGTTGTTTCTGTTATTTTGTCCAACTCCTGTATTTATAAGCACTAGAAGTAACATCCCACGAAACAGCAGTTGTATGGCCACCTACCTTCTATCTCTAAAACCATCTAAATAATACGAATAAGGCATGCAGGGCATTGCTGGAGAAGCAAGGACGAACACATAAGTGACGTTCTCCTATGAACCCTTTCACATGGACGTGTCAGCAAAAAACATACCTGTAACAGCTATGTACGGACACAGGGTATATTCTAGAAGATCTGCCAGAAGTGATGGATAATAGGGACGAATGTCGAGGGGGAGTCAGGGAAATCCGTGCTGGCAGCGTGACATGCTGATGATGATATGTATTTATATATCAACATTATGGACACTAAGTCTATTACCAGAGTCCCCGTGACGTAATAGTTTAAATGCTGGACTGTGGCCTCGAAGTAAACGAGTTATAACTCCAGTCACCTTAATACGTTCACTTTCAAACTAATGCCCGCTCGAAAAGCATGAAATTCCTTACCCTTAAAGCTATGAGTTAAATAGTATTATTGCTGATATTTTAAACGGATCGATTCGGCATTAGATAACCCACGATAGTTAATGTGTCATTAAAAAAGAAAAAACAACTATAAGTCTATATATAGACTTGTAACTTTCACGACACCGCCTTGCCTAGTCAGCTGGGGCTGCAGAATACACCAACTGCATCTTTGCCGAGGGGTTAGACCTCACTCCAATTAGTGTCCTGGATATAACACAAACCAATCTGATGGTGAGATTCCAGTAATGCTGGAGCTTTGGGGAATGTGAAGTACCCCTTCATTGCCATAGCTCTCAGGTCCACCCTGGCCCGGAGTGTTCGCACCTGATAAGGTTCTATCTATGTATCAAATCAAACTAAACTGCGTACTTATGCTAAACTGAATTGCTTGAAATAGAACTGTTTTGAAATTTAAAGTGTGTACCTATGCTAAACTGAATTGCTTAAAATAGAACTGTTTTGACATTGTGACTGCATATTTATGCTAAACTGAATTGTTTGAAATAGAAGTTTTTTGTATGTTAAACTGAATTGTTTTAAATGAAACTGTTTTTGACCTTGAAACTGTACTTACGCTAAACTGAAATGTTTGAAATAGAACGGTTTATTTGTATAAAAATATCCTACAAAATAAAAATAACCTACAAAGGTTGATATGCCATAAAACCCAAACAAGCAAACAAACCCCACATCCATCTGAAGATAGTGAAAAACACATGAAACTTAATCAATGGACGTATTGTGTCCATAATTTTAATATTTATAGGTTTTACACCTGCCCAACTCTACAAGCATAGAGTACTCTTTTGATGTAAAAACCTTTGTTATTTGCATTTCTTTTATCTATCTATCTATCTAGCTAGCTAGCTATCTTAGCATGCATCTATCTATCTATCTATCTATCTATCTATCTATCTTAGCATGCATCTATCTATCTATCTATCTATTATTTGAACCTCTGATCTACAAAAACAGAACAATAGCACTCACAATAAGCTGAAAAAACATAAAACCATTTCAAATCACAATACTATCGGAGACTGGGTTTTTCATATTGTCTCTGTATCTTATCAAATTAGTGATAAAAAGTTATAAAATTCTTTAAAATAATTTCGCTTCATCATTTATAAATATATATACTGAGATAAAAAGATTGATAGCAGAAATAGACTGAGGCAGATAAGCAAAAGTAGACTGACGGTGCCAGAGATAAATAGTACCGTTATGTAATGTTTGAAATAGGAGGATATGAACAAAACAAGATACACGTAAACATAGATAGATAGATAGATAGTAATAAATACATAGAAATAGACTAAAATACAAAGAAAGAAAGAAAGAAAGAAATGCATATATTGGAACAGACAAAGATAGATAGATAGATATGAATAGATTGTTATTGATAGATTGAGCTATAGAATGGTGTGATGTATATTTTTTCCGGAATAAGTTAGGTTTTTAAAAAATGTTTCGAATACTAAATACATCACAGTTTTGAAACTGAACACCACAAATGGAAATAGAATGTTTAAAACTTTCTCATTTTTTCATCTCATTTAACTAATATTAAAAAAACCATCTGAATATCATTAAGATGATACATCACTTATTAAAACGCGCAGATGAAGGTTTAATTTAAAAAAAAAACAACAAAAAAACAACAACACAACAACAACACCGAAACGTTTAACAGCAAATAATTCAACGATAAATGAAATAATCTTCTAAAGACCTTTTGTTTTTCATATGTGAACATTTTCATACCATGGGATTTACTTCCGTTTCCTCAGAAATTTTTAACTTGGAAATTCCAATCTCGTTACTTGTTTTTAACATACCTCATTTATGAATATTAATAAACATTTATCCAACCCATTCATCGGCCTTTGGGCTTTTGACCTTGCGTCAAGTCCTGTCTGGTGGGAGGCAGCGACAAATACAATACATTTATCCAACCCTCACCCCATGGACAGGATATGACCCATGGTCAATTTATTAAGCGGATCACAAATGGTTTTCCTTCTCCAAGACAGGTTGTCTAATCAAGGCTAAATAACCTACTATGGCCAACTATGTTATCCATAGCAGGGGACGGGTTGAAGAGATGGGTTCCAGCTTTTGCGAAGGTTATTACCACGATGTGAAACGAAAATAGCTTCGTCCAGTTTTTGAGCTCGGGTCATCAATTAAATTTTCTTCCGACGATAACCGTTACGCTAATAATATCTCCGATCGGATTTGTAAAATCTCTTATAGTCATAGCGGGATTTGGCAGGTTGTCTCTCACAGTTAATAGCTTATGAATATATATATATATATATATGTGTGTGTGTGTGTGTGTGTGTGTGTGTGTGTGTGTGTGTGTGTGTGTTTCAGTGTATGTGCGTGTGCCGAAAATGTTGGCACACAAGTCGATCTGACGTATAAATCAGCCATAATTTTTTTTTTTTTGCTCAAAATTCTGGGTTAGACATATACCTCCTGTTTTGCTCAACTACCAAACATACAGTAGGCTGCAGATGATGAACAGAATTTGAAGAAAGATTTTCAAGGATTTTAAAATGTAATCATTCATTTTTTTTTTAATCGTCAAATGATAATTTTTAAGCAGATTAGTAATGGAATTTAACTTGTTTGAGCTAATACTTTTAAAATTACAGTGCAGTATCTTAGAATCAAGGTTCTGATTGCCAATAAAATAACTTTCAAGTATCCTTTAATTAAAATGTTGTGTCATATAAGTTCAGTAATAATACCAGTGTGTGTATATTCAGTGAACTACCATTAATTCTCCTTAAACTGCTATTAATTCAGGATTGTATGGTGTATGTAATTTTTCTCTGAAATCAGAATTATATCAACCATATATGAAACATGCAAATCCTACACATTAGTGCTTATCTTTATCTGAATTCACAATCTATTGAACTATCATGGCATTGCACAGATAAACAATATACTGTCATGATCTGTCAGGCCACCTCGGTCCTGTGAGAGTCCAGTAAAGGTTTACCGTCAGGGCATCATCTAATGGGAATGATGTGTGATATAGCGACAGTATAATGCTTAATTTGTATAACAGTTTTATTATTTTATATCAATCCCTGCGTTAATTTGTTAAATATGTTCACTAAACGCATTAAAAGGTACAGATCAAAGGTAAAGTTGAGGAACCCAGCGAAAAGTGTAGCGCCCTCCCCAACACTCTTCGTGTTCAAGCGGGTCTTTTTTTGTTGCTAGATAACCGACATGTCTCGTATTTTAGGGAATTTAATTCTCTTTGACCCCAAAATTTCTTCACTTTGAAAACCGATTTTCTTTTATGGGGATTCTCAGAACAAGAGACCCCCCCTAACTTCTGTCTCTGATCCATTCTCCTCACTACTCGAATGACTGATGGCGTTTTTGATAATTTCGACAGTTTTAGTTATGTTTAATTTGATTTCTTTGTTTAATGGCGTATCAAACCTTGTGGGTTATTTTATGCAAAACCATCCTCAGAGAAAAACAGTAGACTATTTACCAACCCCCTCCGCTCGGGCAGGATATGACACAGGGTCAATTTTTAAGCGGAGTTTAACAGGTTTGAATTCAGAGTTTTCTTTCTGCTAGACTAGTTGCCTCAACAAGGCTGAAGAACCTAGTCTGTCCTACTATTTACCCATAGCTGGGGGGAGAATAATTGGATTCATACCTTTCCCAAGGGTATTAGTGCTATGTGAAATGCAGTCAGTCTCGTCTAGTATTTGAACTCGTGTCACAGTGTCCATTTCTCATAGAAGAACAGTAGTGGTAAAATTTAATCCATTACTGGCGGGGAATAAGGGGTTTCCTACCTTCTTTAAGTTATTAGTCCAAACTGTTTTTGAACAACAATGTCAAATAAAATTGGTTGTTGTGAAGAATTTTATTGCATTTAGT
Source organism: Sepioteuthis lessoniana (assembly GCA_963585895.1). Classification (NCBI taxonomy): domain Eukaryota; kingdom Metazoa; phylum Mollusca; class Cephalopoda; order Myopsida; family Loliginidae; genus Sepioteuthis; species Sepioteuthis lessoniana. The sequence goes on along the minus strand of OY757926.1, from coordinate 65,233,128 downwards.
TTTCCGGTTAGGCTTTTATCTTAGGCGCTTCTCTTCTAATTAACAATCAATTTGCAAGCTATGAACATTTTTGTTTGGCTGTTAGTATTGTCAACATACTTGCTAACAATATTACAAAGAACGTTACAAAGAAAACAAGGAATATAAAACAAAATCGGAATTACTTTACAAAATTTCAGAAAACATCAATAATTTAGTTTAACAAAGCAAAATGGCGATACACATAGAGATAGGGTTCTTGTAATTTCTAACTGAATTTTGATCTGAGTTTATCACTGAATAATGTTTGATCGATGGGCTTTAGATAAAAATATAGAATTGTATTGACTTGGAACCGCTTTATGTTAGCATATTCATTCTGTAAATGCAGCTGATTCAAAAGGGAATGGTGAAATAAAAAAGAATTTTCGTGTCAAGTTAGGTGAGGTTATTTCAGTTAAGTTGGCGATCGTAGTTGAGGGCGACCAGAAGGCTCCATTTTTAATAGCTACTACACCGAGGTGTTGGGAAGGGCGCTACTCCTTTCCCTGGATTGCACCACTTTACCTTAGATACGTATCTTATATCACTGAGAATTAAGCAAGGAGGTATCAAGTGACATTTTAAAAGTCTTTGGTATGACTCGACCTGGGAATGAACCCAGGTCTCCCGGGCCATTGGCGAACACTCTATCCACTAGGTCAGTTAGCTGGTTATGGCCACATTATTCAGTGAAAATTTTAGATCAAAATTCAGTTAATGGCATATCAACTCTTGTTGGTTATAAAATGCCAAATCTTCTTTATACATGTATGATTTTTAAGTGAATAGTTTAACGGTAAGATAATCTTTTCAACGAGCCAGATCTCATTTGTTTGCACACAGTTAAATGGTTTCAAGCACAGATATCTAATAGTAATTATTCAATCTAATATTAATTAAATTATTTTATAATATATGATTTCAATTATAGTTAACGATTAAACTGCTCTATTTAACCCATAGATTGGACCCTAACAGGTACTACCACTCCGAGTCAAAGTAAACCTGGAAGTAATAGGAGTAAAAAGGTACTCCACGTTTCACAAAGCTTTAAAAGTGACAATTTAGTGTCACGTCCAGGACACTCGTTAAAGGGGTATGGATCTTTCCCCTTGTAAAGATGCTATAGGATTATTTTAGCCTAAACAGACTAGGCAGTCCTTGTGTCAGAATTGCTATATGTATAACTTCTAGAGAAAGATAGATAGATATAACAGATGAGTTAAGAAAGAAAGAAAGAAAGAAAGAAAGAGATAAATGATAAAAGACGAGGATGAATAGCCATAAAATAGATATATAGATATATTGAAAGAAAGAAAGAAAGAAAGAAAGAAAGAAAGAAAGAAATAGATAAATGATAAGAGACGAACATAAATTATGTAAGATAAAATTGATACATAGATTGATAGGAAATAAATAAATAACAACACATGATGATGAATAGGCTTTGATAGATAGATAGATAGATAGATTCAGAGATAGATAAATAGAAAACAATATATTAAGGTATATATATATATATATATATATATATATATATATATATATATATATATATGTGTGTGTGTGTGTTAGCTGTTGACCGGAAGATTCCTTTGACATGTCGCATAAGTTGTGTGGGTTGCATAAGAGGATATGCTCCTGTTTCCTAAAGTAAATAGGACGCAGATACCCCAGCAGAAATACCGGGTAAGTTGCATGGATGGCATAGCAGGATATAAACCTGTTTTCTAAAGTAAACATAACGCAGCACTTCCCCTGCGGAAGTACTGCACACGTTGCATGGGTGGTGTGCCCGACAGGAGGCGTGTCCACGTAAAACGCTTAAGCGAGAAGTATAACTACGAGGATTGCGTTGGCGTCCGGAAAATTATATAAATCAGGGAGGATTTCGGCCCAGGCAGGAGGAAGCAGATAGGTAGAGAGGTTTCACAGAAAAAAACCGCATCGTCGTTTCCTATATGTATGCATTTTAGCCCTCTCCGATTCTCTCTTACCCTACACATACATGCATTTAGGGTAATAAAAAAAGAAAAGAAGCAGGTTATGTTTTTATACATCAGCGTTGTTGTCCTTCCCAGTATACAACATATATATCAGAAGACTATTCGTTTACGTTTGGCGATTAAGTGATACAAATAATAGTTTTTATCGCACACTTAAGAGCATAATTTTGATATTAGTTATTGGAGTTTTAGTTTGTTTGAATTGTTAAAAGCATGGGAGCAGAATAAATGTGATATGTTCGTCGACAACATTTGTCGCTTTAGGTATTTCTTGGTATGTCTGTTACAAAAATCGAGGTATATTGAACGTTTTTAAATTTTTGTGACAAGAAATTTTTCTTACTTTTTATTTCATCATTTATTTTAAAGGAAATCAAACCAAAAAATATTAGGTATTATTTATTACCAAACTTTACACCACTGAAAACCTTTAATTACGAATATGTATATGCAGCAAACCAAAAACAAGAACACTTTTTATATATATTTTTACAATATTATCTTTGGTTACAGTGTTTCACTAGAAATAATAAAATATATTTGGTTTAGAGGAAAGAGGGAGAGTGATGTTAAGTTGTGTGGATTACCAAACTTGCAGCATACAGTACTTTTTTTTTTTATCTTTTTGACCAGACACTTCTTACTTTTTATTTCATCATTGATTTGGGAAAAAATCTTCCTACCTTCATTCAACAAACTCTGTTTCGATGTTCACTCATGCCAAATAGATGATGAAGAAGTCGATGAGTTAGACTAAGAAATCTAGGATGGAGAAAGTAGATTAACCTAATCCCTTACAAACCGATCAACAGTAGACTTCCATTTCCGCATTGGTGAAAAAGAAAATATGTTGTTAAAACCGTTAACCTTAACTAAATAATAATCCTTTGTAAATAAGAAGAGTTTCTTGAAACTATAGTTTACACAAATATTTGGAACACTGTTATTTGATTTCAAGTATTCTTATCCAATATAATTATTTTCAAATGGTTCATTTTTACCAATAGATGAGGCCTTGGTGAGTTCTACCTCTCCAAATCTAAATGGACCTGGGAGTAATAATAATTGATGAGTGATTCAACACTAACCAGAGCTTCAGAACTGGAGTCTAACCATCAGATGCATACACAGACCCCCTTTTGTGGCAATCTTATGCTTCTCAACAGGATGAAGTCCGCATATTCTAGCCGTTTGTTTGTCGGTTTGTTTGGGTTTTAGGACATATCAACTTTTGTAGGTTATTTAATGCTAAATCCATTTTTATACAAATAAACAGTTCTACTTCAAACAATTCAGTTTAGTATAAGTATAAAGTTTAATTGTCAAAAACATTTATATTTCAAGCTATTCAGTTTAGTCAAACAGTTCTAATTCAAACAATTCAATTTAGTATAAGTATAGTTTTTGTTTATACACAGTTAAATATCAAAACAGTACTATTTCAAACAATTCAGTTTAGCGTAGTAAAGTTTCAATGGCAAAATCAGTTCTATTTCAAACAATTCAGTTTATTTCAAGTACGCAGGATACATGTCAAAACAGTTCTATTTCGAGCAATTCAGTTTAGCATAAATACGTAGTTTAGTTCTATTTTACCCATTGAGAGGACTCTATCAGATGCAACCACTCCGGAACTGAGTGGACCTGGGAGCGATGGCAATAAAGGGATGCATCGCATTCCCCAAAGCTCTAGCATTACTGGAACCTCACTATCAGATTGTTTAACCAGGACACTCATTGGGAGGGGTCTTTCCCCTCTGCAGGGATGCAATTGCTGTATTCTGCATCCCCAGCAACATTGTAGCCGTGCAGATATTAAATAACGTTATGTTTTACGTGGGATAATGGCTAAAATGAACTATTACACTCATTTCCCGACTAATATCCTTTAGGAAGGCATGAACCTCCTTATTCTCCATTGCTATCGCCTAAATAGTATCACAGCTATTCTTCTACAAGGATGACTTTGGCATTAAATACGCTACAAAGGTTGACATGCCATTAAACAAAGAAACCAAAACAAGGTTTTACATTACAGAATACCTATGCAACTGTTTTGAAAAATGGAAATTATGTTTACAGAAGATTTTGGAACGTGACCAGTAAGTTATAAGGGTTAATGTTGGTCAATCGTGAGCAAAATAGACAGCATTTAAAAAGAAAATTAAAAACCTATTTTAAATGGAAAAATATCTTTACAAATATTCAAAACTGTATATATGTTAGAAGCAGTATTTGCCAAACAGAATCTGCTTTGAAATGATGGAATTTTCTTTGATTGAATTTTTTTGATTCAAGATTTTAGAGATTACTAATATAATGTTCGAATAGGATGTCAGAGAGGATTTTAGCCATTAATTGAATTGAATATTTGAAATTTTTTGAATTTTTATATCAAACCGATCATACCTGCTCGAATAATTTTTTATTTAGTTGATAATTGTAAATTTCATTTTAATCTCTGAATCATTCTTTCAAATTACAGTTTGAGATATTCTACATTTTTTTTAGTTTGTTTGGTTTCTTTGTTTTTAATGGCATATGAACCTTCGTCGATTATTTAATGCCAAAGCTATTATCATAAAAAAACATCAGTTTCTTAGCAAAATTTTGGATGATAATATGTTCCTAAATTTATTCAACTCATAAATGGGATTCTAACAGGTACTACCAATCCGGTTCTGTGTACATGGCTTTGGTTTGCTTTAATGGCATATCAACCATTGTAGGTTATTTCAAGCCAAGTCAATTTT
>OY757926.1:65160848-65225848 GCA_963585895.1 Sepioteuthis lessoniana | reverse complement strand
GTTGTGGTTAATCTAGTGGACTGCGATATCGTAGTAAGTGTGTTCGATCTTCACTCACGCAATTAGGTTCACTCCCGGACTAATACCCTTGGGAAAGGTATAAACTACTTTGTTCCACCTCTGCTGTGGTTTAAAAAGTACGAATACTGTTCTTCAAAAATCATGGTTTTGTCATTAAATAACCCTCGAAGATTGATATACCATTAAACAAAGAAACCAAGCCAAACCATATAAGAGTGAGTTTCAGTGACTTGCTTCATTATTTTAATGGACTGTTGCAATATTTTTGGTATACTCCAGAGAAAGATTATTACATTTGTAAACATTTTTTCACTATCGGAGAAACGACGGAAATTCCGTCTCTGGTGCAATTCTCTGGAAGCACCTTATAATTTTATTTTAATGTACCTTTAGTCCTTGGTTGATTGATTGGTTGATTGAATTTATCGGCCTGTCAACCTGTCTAGGGTTATTTCATGCCTAGGAGTAAAGAACTCACGTTTAATATACGTTCATATTTATATTTTTGTGTTGTTGTTTCTTAAGATTTTTTTTCACAAGGTCCAATCAAATATGAATAATTTTTAAACAGAACTATTTCACCTATAGATGGGACCCTAAGAGGTATTACCTCTCCGGGTCTGATTGAACGTGGGAGTAATAGTAATGAAGGGATACTGAATACTCCCCACATCTCTTTAGAATTGGAGCCTCACCCTCACATGGTTTAATACCATATCCAGAACAAATGATAATAGAGAGTACACTAATCATACAGAGGACACACGATGATAGAGAGTATCCTTATAATAACCGTGACACGCGATGATAGGAGTACCCTTATCATCCCTAAGGCGCGTGATGATAGAGAATACTCTTATTATGCCCAGTATACTCGATGATAGGGAGTACACTTATCATACCCAGGACGCCTGTTGATAGAGAGTACCCTTATCATACCCCGGACACGTGATGATAGAGACTATCTTTATTATAACCAGGACACGCAATGAAAAGGAGTACTCTTATTATACCCAGGACACTTAATGATAGAGAGTGCCCTTATCATACCCAAGATACGTGATGATAGAGAGTACCCTTATGCCCAGGACATGCAATGAGAAGAAGTATCCTTTTCATACCAAGGACACGTGATGATAGAGGGTGTCTTTTTTATACCCAGGACATCCAATGATAGAGAGTACCCTTATAATACCCTGGACATGTGATGATAGAGATTACCCTTATCATACCCAACACACATGAGGATAGAGAGTACTCTTATCATACCTGATCAACGACTGATGGTGATTTAAAATAGGCCCTTTGACATCATGATTTAGTATTCGCCAGTGGTCTGGGAGACTAGGGTTTAATCTAAATCATACCAAAGACTCAAAAATGGTTCTTGATACCTCTTTGCTTAACACTCAGTAATAATCGGTACAGATCAAGGGTAAGTGAAGCAATCCATGGAAAGGAGTAGTGCTCTCCAGGAAACCTCGCTATCGTAGCTACTGAAAAGGAAGCCTTCGGGTCGCCTTCGAATACGGTCGACCAACTTTCTTATAGATATATATAACAACAAAATAGGATAAAACAGCGTGGGCTGGGTGCCTGGTCAACTCCAGACATTTCAATACAAGTTCAACTGAACATCGAAACACATAAAATTCAGTCGTAAAGTTTTATCCAGCTTCATTTTACTTCATAGATGAAATATCGCTCAACATTTTTGACCATAGAAAACTTTACTGATCTAAAACAGCTTTTTCAGTACATATATATATATATATATATATATATATATATATATATATATATATATATATCACAATGAACAATTAGAAAATTAATATAAATATTATAAAATGCTCGTTATGACCATTCACTCCTTCCGAAGCAAAAACATAAATATCATTATACAATTTTACAAGTTCAAATATTTTACCGAATGCAAAAAACGTGACACTAACAACACAGTCTTTTGTTTGATTTCTTTGTTTAATAGCGTATCAGCCGTCATGGATTATTTAATGCTGAAGCCATCCGAGCAGAAGAACAGCAATAACTGAGGGATAAGGGGTTTCATGCATTTTGCAGTCTAGCGCGTTAGCCTTTATAAACAACTGCCACAAGCTTGAAAAATCCTATTCGGGCAGAAAATAATCAGGCATGATTACCCGACAAACAACATTGTTTTTCCTCTGTTCGAGGCAAATTACACATTTTCACAAAATTTTATCCTTTATTCTAAAGGCCATATATGATCCTCAAATATGTCACAGGAATAATCGAGACCCACACGAGACTGACAAAACAGCAAAACGGTGTTTTATAAAAAGGAACAGCAAGTTTCTAAAATCCTCTTCGCACAAATAATAGTCTGGCATGATGTGTGTAAAGGACATGTCAGTAACATGCATGGCCTAATAAAAGTAAAGAACTTCATCTCATTATGTTACGTTATTTGCTATCGAGGTGGGTGTTGGAAAATGCCAGAGTGCCCAGGGGATGTCTTTTATATCTTCCTCACTAACAGTCGTCTCTTTTTTAATCCAGCGGGTAAAAATCCAGACACCGACCCTTAGGCAAAGAAATTGCTTTAATCTTCCGGCTAGAAGCTGCACTCTCGTTCTTTTGTGATGGAAATGGCTTTTATATCCACTGCCAGGTGGTAGGATTCTCAAGAATCTTCGAGACAATTCCACACCATTCGAGAAACAGGAAGTATATGATCATTTCATCTGTTTTTTGGTTTACTTTTCCGTTGGTGGCCTCATGATTACTTAGGGCCGTTTCGTTTAACCATTAAAACGGCGCCTCTATGACTTGACCATAATACAATATACCGATCCCATCTCTGCTCTGTGTGGGGTTGAATAAAAAAAGGATTCAATTTAGATGCTACTAGAGCTTAAAGACACGGAGTCAGTTCGTTTAACCAAAAAAACTGTATAATAAGTATATATATATATATATATATATGCTTTTTTTAAAAACTAAAATCTATCCAAATACCCCATAGGTTACAGTTACGTGGCATATCAGATGTCAGGACTACAATGTTTTGACCCAGTATACCTAAACGTTATGATAATCTTTGACTTAACTGACTTTTTCCGATGAACCCTTACACTTGGTCATGCCAGTGTTGGCTGACCAGAACGTATTAACATAAAATCTATGCGGACACAGGATGTAGTTTGGAAGACCTATCGGGAGCGATGGATGATTGGAACGGATAGAAAGAGAGTCAAGAAAATCAGTGCTGTCAGCGCGACTTGATGATGAGGATGATATCAAAAACAAATACGATGATCACTAGAGAAAGCTAGAGTGGTACACCTTCTAAAATTGGTCAGGTCGGCTGGGACTGAAGAATACACTGACTGCTCCTCAGCAGAAGGATAAGACCCCAACGAATGTCCGGGAGAGGGCACTAAACAATCTGATTGTGAGGTACCAATAATGCTAGAGTTTTGAGAATTGCAGAGCACTGCTTCATTGCCATCGTTCGCAGGTTCACTCTGGTCCGAAGTGGTAGCACCTGATAGAGTCCTATCTATAGGTTAAATAGAACTAAACAGTGCACTTACGCTAAACTGAATTGCTTGAAATAAAACTGTTTTGCTATTTAAACTGCACACTTACGCTAAACTGGATAATTTGAAATAGTACTGTTTTGACTTGTGTATACTTATGCTAAACTGATTGTTTGAAATAGGACTGTTCTGACATTTAATCTATGTACTTACACTAACCTGAATTGTGTGAAATAGAACTGTTCATATGTATAAAAATGGATTGATATACCACAAAACTAAACCAAACTAAACCGAACCGTCTAAAATGATGGTCTCTTAGTAATAAAGACTGCAATTCGTGCTCTAAGGAATATAGCCTTTGTCGCTTGAATGAAATATTTAAATGTGTATTCAGAAGTAAATTTACGGTCGTTCGGCGTATAATGAACAACCCTATTGAGAAAAAAATTTTCTTTTCTATTTTTCTTATCCTGTTTTAGCTTAATGAAATTTTTAATGGCATATCAACCTCATATAGTTTATTTGATGATAAAATTTCATATAAATAATCTTTACACAGTTATATGGTTTCCAGTAAGTATTTGTTGTGATGCTGGCAAAAGAAAGACACGGGGAACGCAAAAAGATTGATAGAAAAACATATATTCAAGTAACAGAAACAAGATACAAGTGAACCTGGTTAAACTGTAGTTAGTTAATAGGAAGCTGAGATTCCAGTGGGATGGCGACTATCCGTCTACTACACTAGTGGTATCGCACGTGATTGTGTCACGTGAGTAAGGATAACTCCGTTGACGTGCGTTTATGGAGGAGGGCAAATCCATTATGTAGGGAGTACAACAGTATTCCAATTGAAAATCGTTTGTTTGCATAAAATTTCATGGTTACAAGTATAACTATCTATTGGATGAGATACCGTTATGTAGTGGCTAAAGTGCTGGACTGCGACATCTTAGTAAGCGCGTTCGATAGCTAGTCAAGTTTTTTTCATTTACTTTCGGGCAAAAACTCCATCCTTATCTCCAAGCTATAGGTTAAATAGTACCACCAGAGTTCTTTTAGGTGGATTTCTTTGGAATTAAATTACCCACGAATGTTGATATGCCATTAAACAAAGAAAACAAACCAAACCAAACTTAAACCTAATAAAAATAATTTTCTCAGTAATATGGTTGCATATATTCTTGTATATTACTGATAATTTTCAAACATGTATAGTTGATCCATTGGAGGCGCTCGTGGTGTATTGGTTACCGTCGTAGGAAATGGACACGGTGACCCGCGTTTAAAGTCTGAATGAAGCTGTCTGCATTTCAGATAGCGTTAATACCACTGGAAAAGATATGAAATCAATTATTCTCCCTCAAGCTAGGGCTAAATAGTAGGGCAGAATAGGCTCTTTAACTTTGGTGTATGGAAACTGGTCTTGGAGAAGGAAAACTCTGAATTCAAACCTGTAACACTCCGCTTAAATGACCTTGTGTCACATTCAGAGGGCTTGGCAAATACATATATGTAATCCATTTGGAGTAATGGCAACGAAAGGTACCCCTCATTCTCTGGAGCCTTACCATCGGAGGCAGCTTAATGTCTTTCTTCTTTTCGGGGGGTTGCAAATGTCTAACCTTTATTCTGGAATACAGTCGGTGTATTTTACGCTCCATCGACAGGGGTAATTCTATCGTGTTCTCTAACCTATTTGTTTTATGGTGTCCTATGAATGGGACAATAAAAATAGTCATTCTACCCTGTCGACGAGACTCAGAATACGCTAACTGCATCCTCTGCAGACAATAAAATGATGAGTAAGACTCTAAAGAAGTTCCGGTGGTGAGGCTTCAATTCTAGAGCTCTGGGGAGTGTGGAGTACCTCTCCATTGCCATTACTTTCAGCTCCACACTGACCTGGTGTGGTAATACCTGTTAGGGTACCATGAATGGGTCAAATACATCTGTTTGAAAATTATTAGAATTAGGTAGGAATATTTTATACCATACGACTGTCTTGAAATTCTTTTGTATAAAAGGTAGTTAATTATTATAATTATTAGTTACTAAAACTATACCTGAAATCAAATGGTTTTTAAGAAACTATCACAAAAGGAGTACAAAACTAGACACAATGGTGGGGAAGGTAATCCAATGGGAACTATGCAAAGGATTGAATTTCGATCATGCTACTCGATGGTATATGTATATAACAGAGTCCGTTCTAGAGAATGAAATGCATAAAATCCAATTAGATTTTGAGATACAAATGGATCACATAATTTCGACCAGAAGACCAAACCTAGAATTAATTAACAACAACAACAACAACAACAACAACAACAACAACAACAACAACAGCAAAAAGAGGACTTGGTGTCAAGTGGATTTTGTCAATCCAGCAGGCCACAGAATGAAAATAAAAGCAAGCGAAAACATTGACAAATACGTAGACCTTGCCAGAGAACCAATGAAACTTGGGGATGCCGTTGATACCCATTGTAATTATGTATCTACAACGGTTCGAAAAGACTGAGAAAAAAGACTGGATGAATTGGAAATTAGAGGAAGAATCAAGACTATCCAGACAACAGATTTGTTGTGATGGGTCTGAATACTGAGAAGAGTCCTGGAGACCAAAGGAGATTTTCTGTCACACAGAATCCTATGAAAAACCACAATCTTACGCCAGTGTGTTAATTTCGCAAGGAGTAAAGATAATATAAGAAATACCGGATTAAAAATAACGTAAAACTGAATAATAAAATACAATAAAATCATGACAAAACTCTGTTTCTAATTCAAAATTCAAACAGCAATATGGAGTTATTTAAAAAAAAAACTTAAAGAAATTTCATCTTGAAATTTTGTTAAGAATTCTATTCTGATTTGTTTGGTGTCATAAAAAAATCCTAGAACAAACTTGCCTAATCCACGCTAAGAATCACAGAACATTTAAACTTAATTAAACCACTGGATAGGAATAATATTCGTCCGAATTCTATCTATCTATCTATCTATCTATCTATCTATCTATCTATCTCACGGTCTTTCAGTTCTCAACACTCTTTCTTTCTTTATTTTTTCTCTCTTTGTTTCTTTCTTTATTTCTGCCACAATCTTTCTTTCTTTCTTTCTTTCTTTCTTTCTTTCAGTTCACATTACTCTTAGGTCTTTGTTTATATATTTGTTTTTTCTTTCTTTCTCATTATACTTTCTTTCGTTCTTTCTTTCTTTCTTTCTTTCTTTCTTTGTACACCTATCTATCTATCTATCTATCTTATGAGAGATTTACGTCTGGGTTTCAAGTGACGATTGCTGTTATTGAATATCGATTGGTGAAATCTGCAAAAACCTGCCACCAGAGATTTCAACGATTCTTTCAGGAGCAAAGAAGCAAAACTGCTTCTTTCTCGCCCCGTCAATTGTGACTCTAGCCGAAATGAATCAAATTTAACGGTCGCATAATTACTGACTGGAATGAACAGCCTACGCGTTGTCCGCCTTTTGTCGAAGGGAAACCAAGCAAATCTCATATCTACAGATTCAGGGATTTCTATATGAACTTGTCTAGATCCCCTTAAAATGAAAACATAAAATAAATTAAATCAATAATAGAATTATTTATGTAGGGATCAGCAGTTCTGCTTATTTATTGTTTCGAAATAAATAAATAAAGAAATAAAGAAAGAAATAAAGAAAGAAAGAAAGAAAGAAAGAAAGAAAGAAAGAAAGAAAGAAAGACGATAAAATAGTAATAAAGCTGAGATAGATAGATAGATAGATAGATAGATAGTTAGATAGAAATAGAAAAGAAAGAAAGAAAGAAAGAAAGACAGAAAGAAAGAAAGAAAGGAAGAAAGAAAGACGATAAAATAATAATAAAGCTGAGATAGATAGATAGATAGATAGATAGATAGATAAATAGATAGAGAAAAGAAAGAAAGACAGAAAGAAAGAAAACGAAAAAATAATGATAAAGCTGAGACAGATAGATAGATAGATAGATAGATAGATAGAAATAGAAATAGAAAGAAAGAAGGAAAAAAAGAAAGAAAGAAAGAAAGAAAGAAAGAAAGACGATAAAATAGTAATAAAGCTGAGATAGATAGATAGATAGATAGATAGAAATAAAAAAGAAAGAAAGAAAGAAAGAAAGAAAGAAAGAAGAGGATAGAATGATGAGAAAAATGAAATACTGCGGTAGATAGATTAGGAGATTGGCATGTAAAGACAGAGAAGAAAGAAAGAAAGAAAGAAAGAAAGAAAGAAAGAAAGACGATAAAATAGCAATAAAGCTGAGATAGATAGATAGATAGATAGATAGATAGATAATAGAAAGAAAGACAGAAAGAAAGAAAACGAAAAAATGATGATAAAGCTGAGATAGACAGATAGATAGATAGAAAAGAAAGAAAGAAAGAAAGAAATAAAGAAAGACGATGAAATAGTAATAAAGCTGAAATAGATAGATAGATAGATAGATTGAAAAAAAAAGACAGAAAGAAAGAAAGACAGAAAGAAAGAAAACGAAAAAATAATGATAAAGCTGAGATAGATAGATTGATAGATAGAAAAGAAAGAAAGAAAGAAAGAAAGAAAGAAAGAAAGAAAGAAAGACGATAAAATAATGATAAAGCTGAGATAGATAGATAGATAGATAGATAGAAATAGAAAAGAAAGAAAGAAAGAAAGAAAGAAAGACGATAAAATAGTAATAAAGCTGAGATAGATAGATAGATAGATAGAAATAAAAAAGAAAGAAAGAAAGAAAGAAAGAAAGAAAGAAGAGGATAGAATGATGAGAAAAATGAAATACTGCGGTAGATAGATTAGGAGATTGGCATGTAAAGACAGAGAAGAAAGAAAGAAAGAAAGAAAGAAAGAAAGAAAGACGATAAAATAATGATAAAGCTGAGATAGATAGATAGATAGATAGATAGATAGAAAAGAAAGAAAGAAAGAAAGACGATAAAATAATGATAAAGCTGAAATAGATAGATAGATAGATAGATAGATAGAAAAGAAAGAAAGAAAGAAAGAAAGAAAGAAAGAAAGACGATAAAATAATGATAAAGCTGAGATAGATAGATAGATAGATAGAGAAAAGAAAGAAAGACAGAAAGAAAGAAAACGAAAAAATAATGAAAAATCTGAGATAGACAGATAGATAGATAGAAATAGAAAAGAAAGAAAGAAAGAAAGAAAGAAAGAATCTTGTAAAATGACTTGCATGTTCGTCTTGAATTCCTTTGAGGATAAAACTTGGTTATTGTCTGAAAATTTATGACTGATATTTTTGGTTTAGTGGCTGAAGATTCTAAGTTCTGTCTTCTTTGACTACTGGACTGCAACTGAATAGGAAAGAGATGGCTAGTCTTCAGACTCACTAGATTTTGGCTACAAAATAGGGAAAAGTTATTTCTGGAAATTATGACGGATCTGGGTATTTTTCTATTTTTAGATTTGATGAAACACTTGTGTTAGCAACTGTTAAAGTCTCATTGTTTCATAATTAAAAAGAAATACGTTTAAACGTTCAATCTTATAAATTATGACGATTAAGGATAAATTGTTTAAAATAAATAAAAAATAAATTGATTTTTTCTGAAATAGTAAGTCACAGAAAAAGGAAGTTATTGGGTTTTAAAAATTGTGTTTATTTTGACTTAATAATTAATCAGACTATCTTCACTGCTTCATATACGTGCAAAGCGTGACGGTCATTTATGTGGGAAATTGAATCGGCGACCCAGGTTCAAATCCTCGACAATGCTGTTTGCGTTTCTTTTTATGCAATTGCACTTTATAAAGCTATTAATCCTTCGCTTTTTCATTCAGCATCGGGTAAATTGTATGGAAAACTAGGTTCTTTGCCTTCGTAATGCAACCAGTCAGGGAGAAGGAAAACATTGAATAAAACCACCTGTACTCCTTTTAAAAATTAACTGACCATCCTGCTTGTAGTAAAGAGGTTGGGTAAATACACACACCCACATTTTAGAAATCTATTAAAATCAGCTATTTAAAGAGATGTGTTGAAACACATTTGATTAATTTCCTATGAGGTTTTTGATTATATCAGTCCAACTAAATTGATTAAATTAATCTTTGTGGATTACTTGTTTTTTGACAGTAGCGGGGAATCATTTTTTTTTTAGCTAAGGCGTGGTCATATTGGTTTATTATTTGGCGGATGTGCTGACTTCTCTAACACCTGCAGTCAAAATTGTTTCTAATAAAATCCCGAATCAGAAGTGGTGAAGAACGTCTAGTGGTCATTTTCTCCATGTGTTCTAAGGAAATGCAAATGTTTGTGAGATAGTTGGTTTCTTAGAATTTCCAGGAGCTAGTATCGTCTCAATTCAACCAGCTATTTTTTTTTTTTTTTGAAAACTTTTCTTTTTTACTCTTTGAAAGATCGCCTACTTGATGACGATGACGATGCAATCATTAAAGTCTGGCGCATTTAAAACGAACAGCTAACAGTTGCTGAATTGCAATAAAAAGATGTTGTCTGTCTTTGAAATAAAGATTCTTTAGACTCACATGTCGTGTACTTTAAGTAGAAGTGATTGCATCTATTTTGGTAATATACTGCGTCTATCTTTGGACAAAGAAAAAAATCAGAGAGAGTCAGAGAGACAGAGAGAGGAGGGGGCTGGAGGACAATTGAGCTACGTTTTTTTAGCAAAGAAGATTTATACAGATAGCCTTCATGCGTAGTCAAAAATGATTATATTTCAATAATGTTGTAGTTATATCAGACTCTTTTGATCTTGAAGCAAGTTCCACTAAAACAGCTCATTTTCAAGAACAGCTGAAATATGGAATAAACTTCCACACGGGTAATTTCCAACAGCGAAAACTGCATCAGATGGTAAGGATACAATTCTGAAGCTGTGGAAACAGTGAAGAATCTCCCCATTATAAGTACTCCTAGGTCCTCTGTGATTCGGAGAGATAGTACCTGTTAGGGTCTCCTCTCTGGGTCAAATAGATCTGTTTGAAAATTATTCGTATTGGATAGGAATTCGTGAAATCCTACGAATACAGGGCCCAGTAGGCTGGGGCTGTAGAATACACCGACTGCATCTCTGCAGAGGGGTTGAACTCCGCTCCAACAAGTGTCCTGGGTATGACATTAAACAATCTGATGGTGAGGTTCCAGTAATGCAGGGGCTTTGGGGATTGCAGAGTACCCCTTTATTGCAATCGCTCCCAAGTCTACTCTGGCTCAGAGTGGTAGCACCCGATAGGGTTCTATCTAGGGGTCAGATTGAACTAAACTGTGTACTTATACTAAACTGAATTGCTTGAAATAGAACTGCTTATTTATAAAAATGGATTTAGGATTAATAACCTACACTGGTTGATGTGCCATAAAATCAAACCAAAACAAACCTGCGAATACAAGAGATTATTATTTAAAAAATTATTAAAGTAAAAGGAATCGTTGTAATACTTGAAACTGACTGTTTTCAGATGTTTTTTTCTTAAGGATAATTACTTGAACCTTTTACTAAGGATTATTGTTTGTTACTTAAAAGCATATAATTGCTTGCAAATACTAGGCATACGATAAGAATACTTAAAACCAAAAAACTTTACGAACAAACGATATTATTAGATAGAAATGATTACTGAAAAAACCATATGATAGTGTATAAATTATCAGTATTAGGTAGTAAATAAAAAGTAAAATTGGCCGAAGGCTCCCTTTTCAAAGGCTACTACACCCTGGATTGCTCTACTTGATCCTCATTTTATAAAGCTGAGTGTTTAGCAAGGCAGCATCAAGTACCATTTTTGGAGTCCTTGGTATGACTCGACCTGGAATTGAACCCCAGTCTCGCGGACTATTGGCGAACACTCTAACCATTTGGCCAATGGCCCGATTAGACAGGAATACTTGATACCATATATAATTGTGTATGGATTCGTATTAGATATGAATACTAAAAGCCACATAACTCTACAAACATGGTATTATTCAATAAAAATTCTTACTTTAAACCATATAATAGTGTATAAATTATTAGTATATATATATATATATATATATATATATATATATATATATACTCTATGCCATATATAATTATGCCTAAATTATTAATATTTGATACCACACTTAGATATGTGTAAATTATCAATATAAGGTAGAAATACTTGATACAATCTATAAATTGGCCGACAGTAGTGGAGGGTGACCCGAAGGTTCCCTTTTTTAATAGGTACGATACCAATTCGTAGGGGAGGACGCAGCTCTACTAACCCTTGATCCATACCTTATGATGCTGAATGTTAAGCAAGGAGACATCGAGTATCATTTTTTGAGTCTTTGGTATTATGTGACCTGGTATTGAACCCCGGTCTTCCACGCTATTGGCAAACACTCTAACCATGATATCAATGGGCCAGTATACCATATATTACTGTGTATAATTGTGTATAAATTATTAGAATTAGATACGTAAACTAAATATCACATATTATTATGTATGAATTATTATTATTATTAGATAGGAATACTCGATGGCAAACATAATTTCAAATGATCATAAACATTTAAAAGGAATACTTGAAATCATGCAAATGTACGCGTATAAAAAAAATATCGGAAATAGGGCGATTACATTTTAAAATATACAAATGAATTAAATGTCAGCATTAAATAACCCATCAGGAGTTGATATGCTGTTAAACAAAGAGAACAAATCAAATAATGTAAACGTTTCTTGATCATGCCCAGGGCTTTGATTACTTTATAAAAAAAAGTTATAAGCTGCCACATTTGTTCCAGTTTCAGTTTTATTGGATCGTCTGATACACAGAAAAAAATGAGTATTCAACATATGTACCCAGCACCAATATCCGGTGCTAAATGATACATACAAAAAACACAGTAAATAAGTTACAAACAATTAACAAGAGAACTTACAAGAAATAGAGGAGGGTCAAAATGCTGTATAGCCTAACAAAGTCAGATCAGTCCGAATATTAATCAATTTGGTATCGGCTTATTAATCAAGTTATTTGTTGCGCGCCCCCAAAAAACGGGCGAGTACAGCATAATGCCTTTAAAAAGGTGTATTCGAGTGCATGACCGTAGCCCCGGCCCCATCGGCATTCTCCTAAAAAGAGGTGCCTCAGGCGCCATGCAATAAACCTAGCCTCTCCAAAGAGGGTCTGAGCCCAGCGAACGCCCCCACCCACGAGGCTCAAAGAGTGAACCAGTCTCGGTCGCGTGACGCGAATGCTAGGCTTCCCCAGCACCCGCGACAAGCAGCCTCGACCATCTTATTAATCAAGTTATTTGTTGCACGCCCCCAATCGGGTGAGTGTGGCACAAGGCCTTTTTTAAGGTGGGTCAGGGCACAAGGCCGTAGCCCAGACACGCCTGACATAACTAAAAATGCTTCGGATGTCGTTGGCATTCCCCTGAAAAGGTGCGCCTCAGGTGCCAAGCAATAAACCTAACCCCTTAGAAGAGGGTTATAGTCTGGGGTCGGGCACCCTGAGGCTCGAAGAATAGGTCTTGGCTGCGTGACCCGAATGCTAGGCCTCCCCGGCACCCATGCCAGGCAGCATTGACTGACTACTGTATCCAGAGACGTAACACACCCATGCTGCTGATACCACGACCGACTCAAGTGTGCACCATCTACTGGATATAGCTTATTAATCAATCCTTGAAGTCCTTAAACGTAGGCTATTCATGGCTCTGAGCCAGTCCATCTAGTAGAGTGATGAACGGGTGCTAACTACTCTACAACAAGTCTCAATTTTAAAATCTTTATATTTATTTATTTGATATATTCTTTTGTGGATTCTTATCTGATAGCACTGCTATATCTATGAGAAGGCGAAATTTTTGCTTGTGTTTTTTAATATCGATGTCAAATTATCTGAATAAACCATCAAGGTTTCTTTGCACATATCTGCCCACACAAGACCTCCATTTCATCCTGTTTTTCGCTAGTCTTTCCTCTGTTAGACGAGGTAGTTTTGTGTCCTCTCTTCCAACTTCACTCCAGTAAATAGATGATAATAATTACGTTCATATTGCTATGGTTCCTTTTAAAGTCAATGAATAAACATTATGTGAGTGACTGAAAATAGTCAAGATGAAAAGTTACTCTGAAAGACGGTCCAGTGTAACAAGAAAAAATGTTTTTACGAAATGAGATTATTTAGACGGTGAAAAAAAACCTTACAATTGGCTTTGAATGTTGTGAATCTACATAAGCACCGGTCATTCCACTGTTAGCACTAGCAGTACGAAGTAATTGTATCGGCTTGATAGCATTCTTTTGGGTCTTTTTTTTTAATAAAGCAGATCTTATATGAATGGTTGGCTTAGCTGGCATTTTCTGTACATAGTACGTGACCAAAACACTTCAATTCTTTCTAATTGATAATTCTTGAATAGGAATACAAATATATAGATTTTTTAATGCGGTCAGACACCATGGAATTTCCAAGGTTGAGTTAGAAACAGCCAACAAAGAGTAATCTGGAATAAGACATTCTTGATGCTTCCTTTATGAGTTCCACGCAGATGCAAACAATTTATACAATCCTTTTTTTATTATTTAAACGGTTTTGTCTATTGTTCTCGTCTTGGTTGCTATAGCCACTACGATTCAACAACTTTCCCTTCCGGCCTTCTGCAAATGTCCCTTTTCGTCGTTGGTAATCTTCAGGGATTTTGGAACCAAACTCTTCATTCAATCTATAGTGTGTATGTATGCGAGGTCTTGCAATATCTCGAGTCCTTTCTTTACGCTGAATCCGGACCCTGGAATTCAACTCACAACTTACAGGCAGACTGAAACAAAATGGTTTTAATCAACGGTTTTATCTTCTAGGTCATTATTCCTGGGAAAATTCGGTGATCAATTTTTTTGGCGGGAGTCACCATAGCGTAATGGTTAAAGTGCTGGACTGCTGCCTCGAAGTAAGCCAGTTCGAAATCCAGTTGCGCAAATACATTCACTTTCGGACTAATACTCTTGGGAAAGGTATGAAACCTCTTATCCACCCAGGTATTGATTAAATATTACCACTACTGTTTTTCTACAAGGATGGCTTTGGCGTTAAATAACTCGCAAAGAAACTAAGCAAATCCTTGTATATTTGAGTTTTCTTCTTATTGGACTATTAAGAAATAATGATTTTGCATCACATCACCGAATCGTGTTTCTTACTCAACCTTCAAAAGTGGAGAGGATATGGCACAAGGCCTTTTGAATATTGAAGACCCCATGCGTAGATTGGACTATGGAAGTTCCAGTGGTGTTTTTCTTTCGGGATCTCAGATCTTGTTTCTTAGCGAGGTGCTAACTAGAATAATGAACCTTTGCTATAGCATTTTACTGTAGTCCTTCCGTCACTTCGTGGTGATTATTAAAACAGTTATTAAAATATGATAATAATAATAATAATAATAATGATAATAATGATAATAATATTAATATATATATATATGTGTGTGTGTGTGGGTGTGTGTAATTGGAAGAAAAAAAGCGGGTCATTTGGCTATTATGAATTTATTTCAGCTTGCCCCTCGATAAAAGCAGCCAACCTCTTCAGATAGCTTTCATATATCTGCTCTGTATGTGATTTGTAGATTTATATATGAATAATCATACATTGAGCACTCCTGGAGAATTAATAGAATCCTCTTACATATCCTTAATTTGATTAATTTTCAATTCCTCTTCTCTGAATATTATATAGATATTTATATATTTTGCCCGGAAGATCTGGGTTCAATCCCAGGCTGAGTCATTCAAAAGACTTAAAAAATGTACTTGATGCCACCTTGCTTAGCGTTATTATAAGGAACGGATCAAGAGTAAAGTGGAGCAATCAAGGGAAAGGAGTAGTGCCCCCCTACACCTTAATGTAATAGCTGTTGAAAAGGGAGCCTTCATGTCACCCTCTACTACATTTACCAACTTTACTTATATATATATATATATATATAGCTCAGCATTTAAAAAAACATTCATGCCCAACGGCACAGCTACGGAAAATTCTCACCGACAACACAACAATATTAGAACATCAAAATAATAAACAAAAACTTCAGATTCTCGAAGCATTACATATCAGAAACCTGCAGCCAACACTTAATAGGATTAATTTTCAAACCAGTGCTAATGTACTTAAATGTCTTTAGCTACTGGCACTAAATATAGAATCACATTCAAAAACAAACGCCAAAAGCTTCAACGGCAAAGACGCCCTTACACAGTTGTAATATGCTAAAACAAAAGTTACATCACTTTTGTAGTAGATCCTCCCCTGATGATGGCCCAAAGTCGGGCAGAAAGTACTAGGGATACATGCAACTATGGACAATACATAAATCAATTCCCCCAGAATACAATAAAAGTAATACGGGAATTCGAACGGATCCAAAAGAAAATATGTAGACATAAAATGTCTATTATGTTTAATGAAATTTGCATATATATATATATATATATATATATATATATATATATATATATATATATATGTACTGACATTCATTACATTTTTCTAGACAAATGAAGAACTTAGCAGTTTTTAACAAATGTGGCGTAGTTGCTAACGTTCTGGAATGTGATGTCATCATAAGCGAGTTCAAACTCTAAACACGCTATTGCGTCCACTTTCTGACAAATACCTTTGGGAAAGGTATTAACTCCCTTATTTACCCAGTTATGAATTAAATATTTCGACTTTCTGTTCTTGTACAAGGATCTCTTTGGAATTTAATTTATAGGAATACATGATATCATATAACTGTGTGTAAAACCTCTTTAGAGACATCTACGCAAAAAATGTAATATAAAGGTGCAATAAACACAAGTGCCTAACCTCTAGACTTAAAATAACCCCAGACAGGTTTCCATGCCGTCAAAATTCATCAATCAGTAATATTTACTTTGAAATTTTGCCTTTCTCGATTTTCATAAAAGAAATATAAAGATATATAATCGCTAATTTGTTATTCCTTTTTGCTTTTTCATTTAAGTCACTGCCGTTTCGATTCAAAATATGTTGTTTTTTAATTCTTCTGATAAAATAAGTTTAATTGAATATATTGAAAAAATTTCTATGTATTAACCTAAAAACAATTAGCGAATTTAGGTCAAGTTGTCGATAAAAAAAAGCGAGAGAGAGAGAGAGAGAGAGAGAGTGAGCGATGAATTTGTACTGGATATTTAAGATATTTCAGATATTGACTGGTCGGGTGTGGTGGAGTAATTTGTGCAGACAATGGGTGAGGGAGGAGCAGACATGTTGTTGGTTTTCCAATCCTAGTCTTTCTTCTTTTAAGAATATATCAATATAATTCTCTTTCTTCTTCCTAATTTACGTCTTATTTTTATTGATATGTAGATAGGTACTACAACTTTAATATAGAGATAAACATGAAAGAGAAAATGAAAGCCCGAAAAAGAAAAAAATGTCAAGAGATTAAAAGTAAACCTCGCACAAACAATTATGGACGCGAACTACACCCATGACGTAGCACTTCTGGCAAATACACCCTCCCAAGTCGAAATCCAGCTATATTGTCTGGAACGAGCCGCTGCTGGGGTAGGCTTTCATGTTAACGCAGACAAGACGGAATACGTGTTTTAATCAAAGAGGTGAAATCTCCACACTAAATGGTAGTTCTCTGAAACTAGTTGACAAGTTAACCTACCAAGGGAGCAGAGTCACATCAACCAAGAAAGACATCAATATGCGACTAGCAAAACCTTGGACATCTATCAATGGGCTATCGGTCATATGGAAGTCAGACATGACCGATAAAATAATACGCATTTTTTTCCAAACAGCGGTCGTATCGATACTGCTATATGGATGCACTAAGTAAAGTTGGTCACCTTTGTCGAGGGTGACCTGAAGGAGTAGGAGAGGGCGCTATTCCATTCCCAAGATTGCTCCACTTTATCCTTGATCCTCACATAATAGTGCCGAGTGTTTAGCAAGGCGGCATCAAGTACCATTTTTGAGTCTTTGGTATGACTCAACCTGGGATTGAACCTCAGTCTCCCGGACCATTGGCGAATACTCTACTCATTAGGCCAATGGCCTGCTTCATGGACGCTAACTAAACGTATGGAGAAAAAGCTTGACGGCAATTACACGAGAATGCTGTGTGTAACATTGAACAAGTACTAGAGGCAACACTCCACAAAACAGCAGCTATACAGCCACCAACCATCCATTACGAAAACTATCCAAGTTAGACGAACCAGACATGCAGGACAGTGCTGGAGATATAAGGAAGAACTCATAACCAATGTACTTCTGTGGACCCCTTCACATGAACGAGAAAAGGCAGGACTACCAGCTAGAACCTATATAAAACAGCTCTGTGCCGATACAGGATATAGCCTTGAAGACCTCCCAGAAGCAATGGACAATAGAGATGGGTGGCGAGAGAGTGTCAGGGAGATCAGTGCTAGCAACGTGACATGATGATGATGATGATATATATATCTTATTACATCCTAAACATTGGAACAATTAAATTGATAACACCCAAAGATTTTAGTTATTTCCGTTTTATCGATGATATTTCTAAAGAAAACGAAAACGTAGATGGATACGTAGATCTTGACAAAGCAGAAAAAACTGTGGAACGTGACGGTAACAGTGATACCAATTGTAGTCGGAACATTTGGAACAATCCCCGAGGGTCTAGAAAAAAGACTGGAGAAACTGAATATTAAATGGATAATCGAGATAATCGAGACCATGGCACTGTTAAAATAATCTGCGATACTTGGAAGAGTCTAAGAGAGCTGATGTCAGTTAGAGCACTGCGAATTTTAAATATAAAGAAAATGTAATCCCCCAAGCCTTTTTCCTTTTTAAATCGGTCTAAATATATTACCTTTATCACAAACACATAAAAATTCCATCGACTTTTTTTCTTCGATTTAAAAATAAGAAAGAGATGTTTTGTTTTTACAAAAAACAAATCAGCAACATCTTTTTCTGAATTACATTTTTTAAACGCCGGATAACTGTCGTTTCCTGTTAAAATGATAAAATTACCTTTGGTTTATCGGGGAAAATAAGAAAAAAATCTTCAGTTGTTCTTTTGGAGACGTGATGTCCACATTTCTGTTTTTATTTTTTGTCCATTGTGATATTATTTTCTAAAACTAAAAAAAATCGCGAAATTGATCAAGAAATATTATTTGTTGAAAGTTTTACTTCTGTTTGTTTGGCATCCATGATGTTTTAATTTTAAATTAATCTGGAGTAGAATGATATAATTATTAAACTGACAGTGTAATAAAAAAAAAAAAAAAAAAAAACTAACAACACTTGCTGTCACTCAGACTTCAATGAAAAACCATCTTTTAAACTCTTCCAAAGAGTAGAATAATATTTAAAATAAGTTAGGATATTTAGAAGAGTCCAAGAGAAATAAGAAGATGTTCTCACTCAGACTTCAGTGAAAAACCATCTCTTATAACTGTTGTGATAGAATGACATTTATTCACATCATTTTGCAAGTCATAAAACACAAATTAACAAACGTTTCTTTGTGTCTCGTCTGTCTTGATCGAAAGCCTATACTTGTGTTTTTTCTCCTGTTTTTAATCTGACTGAAGAATGCAATATTCTATTCGTTTAGATTTCGGTTGGTAAAGCACTCCTAAGCTGATGTCTCGCTTTATACTGACCTCTCTATTTTAACTCATTTCTTCTAATCTGTTTTGTTTTGTTTTCTTTCTTCAAAATATCCTTGGATATAGATTCTGGTCTCGGTGGGAAAAGTAAAAATCGGTTTCTTTCTCTTTTAAAGTGATTCAAATTTAGTCCTTATACACAGATTTTGGCCTTGAAATCGTAATTTCATATAGTACGTTGCTTACGTTAACAATCTATGATGAGGAATTTCTTGTTCTTACGTTCCTCAAGCGACCAATTAGAATGAAGACATTGGGTTTTTTCTTCTATGATTTTTTTTTCATTTTTGGATATACAAAAGTTAATATCTCACAACCTGTCACAATAAGTCAAAATCTCACCTTATGATCGAAGGCGAGAAACTCAGAATTGTGAGCTATTAGTCTTTTTGAATGATTATTATTAGAGTTTTTCATATCAGCGTTAGCTGATGGTCTTTCACTGGAGTTTAAGTGACAGCGAGTCTTCTCAAGTTTCCAGGACTCTTATCAGTATTCTGGCCGTTCTCAATAATGTAGTAGTTTGGATGGTCTCCACTCGTCTGCCAACTTCCAACTCCGCCAGTCTCTTTAGTAATCCTTTAGTTACTGTACCCAAAGCACCAATTACAATTGGTATAATCATATTTACCCAACCCCTCCGCTCAGGCAGGATATGACGCAAGGTCAATTTTTAAGCGGAGTTTAACAGGTTTGAATTCAGAGTTTTCCTTCTCCTAGACTAGTTGCCTCACCAAGGCTGAAGAACCTAGTCTGCCCTACTATTTACTGGAGGGAGGATAATTGGATTCATACCTTTCCCAAGGGTATTAGTGCTATGTGAAATGCAATCAGTCTTGTCCAGGATTTGAACTCGTGTCGCCGTGTTCATATCCTGCGACGATAACCATTACACCATGGGCAACTCCTACAATTGGTATAATTGTCATCTGCATGTTCCACATTTTTTTTCAATTCCCTAGCAAGGTCGAGGTACTTATCCTTCTTTTCACTTTCTTTAAGTTTTATTCTGTGGTCTATTATTATTATTATTATTATTATTGTTTTAGCTTTTTTTTTTCTTTTTAAAGATATTTGACTTTTTTGTTCAACACTTTTTGTCTATTGAGCACCTTTAGACTTTGCCGAATAGTAGGCATTGTGAATCAAGTTTGATTTAATTTGACACACACTCACACTGATACACAGGTATATCATCATCATTAGCAAGTCATGCTGACAATCCGGATTTCCTGGACTGTCTCACCCCATCCGTCCCTATCGTCCATTTTGCCTAGCAGGTCTTCCAAACTATATCCTGTGTCTGAACAGAGCTGATATGAATAAGTTCTTACAGCTCTTCTAACACTGGCCATATAAAAAGGTCACTTATGTTTTTCTCCTTGCTTCTCCTGCAGTGTCCCACATGTCTTCTTCGTCTTACTAGGAAGATTTGTGAGATGGAAGGCATGTGGCCATACAGCTGTTATTTCTTGGGACGTTGCTTCCGAGATTTGTTCAAAATAGCACGTAGCATTCTTGTGTTGTCCCCATCAAACTATTTCTCTATACATTTTGTCAGCGTCCATGTGCATCCATACAGTTGTATTGACACAGCAAAAGCTTGGAAGAAATCCCTTTTTATTTTATCGGATAGATCAGACTCCCATATGGTCGATGAATCAACGATAGTAGTCAACGCCTTCACTAAGCGTACATTAACATCACTTTCTATAGATGAGATATTGCTGCTGAGGTATGTGAACTTATCTATTAATTTTAGAGGCATGCTGCTGAGAGTAGAGATGGCTCTTTAAGACAGGAGAAAGTTCAAGAAACTGTAAATCGTGTTTGAAAAAAAAAAAAACATTCAAAATCCTCATTTTGCTTGAACAATATAATTTGTTAAATCGGAGATCTTAATTTACAAGCAGGTGCCGACATATTAACAAACATCTTTTAGGTTTAGTATCTCCAGGTTGATTGGTATTGTTTAGTACATTTATATTTGGGAGAGCTGACCGCAGCTATCGATGTTCCAACTTTGATAGAGATGAGTACAGAGGTGAAACTTAATCTGAACTTTTAAAAGTAATCACCCGTCCAATGATTGAGAACATCTCATGAAACTGTTCGTAACGCAAAAGAAGTGTTTGAAAATGAAATCACTTTTTATTTGATTTTATCGAAAGTTTTAACGGGATTTTAAGATTTTAACATGTGTGTACTTACCAACCCCTCCGCACATATAGGATGTAACACAAGGTCAGTAATGTTTAACAAGTTGGAATTTAGAGTTTCCTTTTCTTAGACTGGTTGCGAACCAAGGCTAAAGAGCTCAGTCTGTCCTAATATTTACCCATTGCTGGATGGAGAATTAGACGATTCATACCTTTCCTAAGGGTATCAGTGCCATGTGAAATGCAATCAGCCTCGTCCAGGATGCGAACTCGTGTCGCTGTGTTCATTTTTTACGACGATAACCATGATACGACGATGACACTTACATATACATATGGGAAGAAAGAGAGAGAGGAAAAGAAAGAGAGAAAGGAGAAGAGAGAGCGAGAGAGAGAGAGGGGGGAAGAGAGCGTTAGAAGGAGAAAGTGAGAAGGAAGAAGGAGTGAGGAGAAAAAGCTTTAGAAGAAGGAAGAAGAGAGAGGAAAGGAAAAAGAGGGAAGAATGAGGTATGTAGGAAAGAAAGTGAAAAAACGAGATGGGAGAGGGAAGGGACAAGACAGAGTTGGGAGATAGACACAGAACGAGAGAAGAGAGAGAGAGAGACAGAGAGAGACAGAGAAAGAAATGGGACAAGAAAGAAAGAGAGAGAGAGAGAGAGAAAGAGAGAGAGAGAGAGAAGTTGGGAGGAGAGTGTAAGAGAAGTAGGTTGGGCAGAGAGAGAAGTATGGGAAAAAAGAGAAGTATGAAGGAGAGGAATGAGAAAGGGAGAATAGAGAGAGAGTGTGAGAGAAAGAGAGAGAGAGAGAGAGAGAGAGCTAGAAAGAAGCGCAAATGAAGCCAATAAATACCTGTACCCATAGACACAGAACGAGAGAGAGAGAGAGAGAGAGAGAGAGAAAGAAAGAGAAATGGGACAAGAGAGAAAGAGAGAGAGAGAAAGAGAGAGATAGATAGAAGTTGGGAGGAGAGTGTGAGAGAAGTAGGTTGGGCAGAGAGAGAAGTATGGGAAGAAAGAGAAGTATGAAGGAGAGGAAAGAGAAGGAGAAAATAGAGAGAGTGAGAGAGAAAGAGAGAGAGAGAGAGAGAGAGAGAGAGAGCCCAAGAAAGAAGCGCATATGAAGCCAATAAATACCAGTACCCATAGACTTATTCTATCCGTCTGGTAATGTGTCAATTGCTTTCTACTTTATTATCTTCATTCCGTTTGTCACTAAACAAAGATGACAGCGTAGACAACTAATTACTTTCATTTATCCGACGCTAACGACTTTTTCTTTCATTATTGATGAATTAATAACATCGTATTCTATTTGATCAGCTACTTTGTCATTAAAGACAACGGCAACAAGTTAACGTTAAATAGTGGTCTAATTTTTCCAAATGTAAACCACAGTGCTAACGATTTGATATTCTTTTGGCAAATATATGTCAGTGTGTACAATAAATGATTGAATGCATTAATAAAACAAACCTTAACCTTTGACATCCGAAACTGTTTTCTGTGTTAAGACTTAGTTGGTTGGTTGTTTGTGTTTTTTGACATATCAACCTTTGTAGATTATTTAATACCAAATACATTTTTATACGAATGATCAGTTCTATTTCAAACAATTAAGTTTAGCTTGAGTACACAGTTTAATTGTCAAAAACATTTCCATTTCAAGCTATTCTGTTTAGCCAAACAGTTCTAATTCAAACAATTCAGTTTAGCTTAAGTATAGTTTCAATGTCAACAATAGTTCTCGTAAGTATAGTTTCAATGTCAAAAGCAGTTCTATATCAAACAATTCAGTTTAGCATTAGTACGCAGTTTAAATATCAAAACAGTTCTATTTCAAGTAATTTAGTTTAGCATAAGTACGCATATTAGTTCTATCTAACCCATATATAGACCCCTATTAGATGATACTACTCCGAGCTGAGTGGACCTGGGAGCGACGGCAATGAAGAGGTGTTCCACATTCCCCAAAGTTCCAGCATCACTGAAACCATCAGATTGTTTAGCGTCATATATCAGGGCATTTTTTGGGGGATTCTTACCCCTTTGTAGAGGTGCAGTCGGTGTATTCTACAGCCCTAGCCGACTGGGCAATGTTAAATAATGGTGAGAAAAATGTTTAAATGTGTCGATGTGTGATACTTGGATATAAATAAGTGTTGATGGATAGATTAGGTTTCCAATTCACTAAAACAAAGATTTCCCTTACTCTCCCTCTCCATTCGTCTCTATGGTCCATCGCATTCGGCTGGTCCTCAAGACTACATCCTGTGTCCGTACAGAGCTGTTGTAGATAGGTTCTAGCCGGACGTCCAACACCTGCTCGTCTGTCAAAAGGAGTCCACTGGAGAACGTCGCTAATGAGCTCGCCCCTACTTCTCCAGCAGTGCCCTGCATGGCTTGTTCGTCTGATTTGAATGGTTTTAGAGATGGGAGGTAGGCGGCCGTACAGCTGTTTTGTGGGATGTTGCTTCCAGGATTTGTTCACTATGGCTCGTAGCATTCTTGTGTAATTGCCGTCAAGCTTTTTCTCCAATCGCTTAGTTAGCGTCCATGTGGTAGATCCATATAGTTGTATGGACACGACTGCTGCTTCGAAAAAATTACATTTTATTTTTTCGGATTGGTCCGACTTCAATTTGACCTATAGCCTATCAATAGCTGGCCATGCCTTTGCTAGTCGCGTATTGATGTCATTTTCAGTAGATGAGACACTGCTTCCGCAGTAGATGATTTGTCCACAAGTTTCAAGGAGCTACCTGTTAGATGGGAGATATCTCTTGTTTGATTTTGATTAAATCACATTTTGTCGGCATTTAAATAGAGGCCTATACCACCTGCTGCCTTCTCAAACGAAGTAGGGGGACGCAAATTGAAGAGTTTGTTTAAGTTTGTTTGGGTTTAATGGCATATCAACCATTGTATGTAATTTAATGTCGGATCCTGTTTACATATATATACTAAATATATATATGAACCGTGAAAACATATGGTAGAGCTCTTTTCTGTACACAATTAAATGGCATCAAGTATTGCAATATGACAGTCACAATTTAACATCAGTCATTTGTTTACACTCATAGTTTGTTCTATTTGACCTATAGATAGGACCTTCTCAGGTGCAACCACTCCGGGTCAGAAGGAACCTAGGAGCAATATAATGAAAGGGTACCCCACATTCCCCAAATCTTAAGGCTGGATCCTTCCCATCAGATAGTTTAATGTCATATCCAGGACACTCGTTGGAGGTCGGGATCTTCCCCATCTGCAGAGATGCAGTCGGTGTATTCTACAGACCCAGCCTATTGGGCTGAGCTAAAATTTAGATAAACTCGAGTATAACAAAATAACCGACAAATATTTTGAACAATTGATCAGAATACAGAGAAATGCATATTTCAATCTGATTTCTCTCATTCTGGTATTTTCTACAGATCCAACCTTTGCTTAAAGGGTGTATTATTAATTTTCTCAAAAATTGGAATCGCTCTACCAGATCTTATATTTTTCTCTCTCTTTGATAGTTTGTTTTCGTTTCTCTGTTTAATGGTATATCAACCTTCGTGGTTTAATTAATGCTAAAACCATTCTTGTAGAGGAACAGTAATAGTACTATTCAACTCATAGCTGGGTGGATACGGGGCTTCATATTTTACCCAAGGGTATTAATCCAAAAGTGAAGGTCATACCATGACTGGAGTTCGAACTCGCTTACTACGATGTCGCAGTCTAGCATGTTAACTACGATGCCACGGGATTGACATTGGAACTGCGTACTAGTGCTGAACTGAATTGCTCGAAATAGAACTGTTTTTGACGTCTAAACTGTGTACTTATGCTGAACTGAATTATCTGAAATAAAACTATTTGACATTTAACTCTGTGTATTGCCCAGTCAGCTGGGGCTGTAGAATACACTGACTGCACCTCTGTCCTGGATATCACACTAAACAATCTGACGGTGAGGTTCCAGCAATGCTGGAGCTTTGCGGAATGCGGAGTACCCCTTCATTGCCATTGCTCCCAGGTCCACCCTGGCCCGGAGTGGTAGCACCTGTTAAGGGTCCTATCTATGGGTTAAATAGAATTAACAGCATACTTATGCTAAAATGAATTGTTTGAGTAAAACTGAATAGTTTGAAATAGAAATGACTTTTACAATTAAACCGTACTTACATTTAAACTGCGTGCTTATGCTTAACTGAATTATTTGAAATAGAACTGTTTTTCGACATTAAAACTGTATTTACACTTAACCGAATTGTTACATACAACTGCTTGGATTGTTAGAAATGGAAATGTTTTGACCATTAAACTGTGTACTTATGCTAAACTGAATTGTTTTAAAAAGAACAGATTATTTACATAAAAATGGATTTGGCGTTAAATAACCAACAAAGGTTGATATGCCATAAAACCCAACAAACCAAACCAACCATGCACGCGCGGGCAGAGCAGACGTGTCACTCAGAGATGTCACAATAGCCCAGATGGGAAACGGGGGCCATCGAGTGCGAATGACGTCACGCACTGGAAGCCTGCGGAGGATTTTGGGATTTTGAAAAAATCAGTGAGCTGATTTGAGACCTGCATCGGGAGAAGACGGTTGGCTTTCGCTTGCTCGCCGAAGCCAGGCCAGAAGCCTTAGGCAGGTGTTGCACGAAATGGGGGGGTGCAGATGAAAAACCCAGAATAGAAAGATTGTGCCTCTCTCTCCTTATGTCGAAGAACCTTTAAACTCAAAGGTAATAAAATGTTTCGTATCTTAACTGAGAAGTCGTTACGTGTTTTTCGAATTTCGAGATTCCTATGTTCTATGTTATATATGTAATGAACAGTCTATATACGTTTCGCGTAGCCGTATCTGGCTATGGTACATTAAAAGTTATGAAAACAATTATTTCATTGTTGATTAAACAGTCATGGAGGAAAAAAAAAATTTCCCAAATTGGAAAATATTCCGCTTTGAAGGAAATTTAATAATTCAATAATTTTATGATTTTTTTTTTTTTTTGTTTAAAAATTCAGAAATCATTTTTTTTAAATATAAAATATACCATTCAAAATATAAAACATACCATTTCTTAGAGGTATTTTTGAATCACTTTTTTCTAGTTTCACATTGATTTTTGCTCATCATATAATGGAATCATTTGTTTATATTTTAAAAAAATGCAATTCTTTTTTTTTTTTTTTTATTCATTCATTTAGTGATTTTGATGTATGGACATATTTCATATAAAATTCAACCGTCATTATTAACGGTTATATTCTAGTACTAATATAATATGAACACTTCCTCAAGTTGTTTTTCACTTCTTTTTTCTGTTCTGCATCATACACACACACACACACACACACACACACACACACACACACATACATATGTATATATATGTATATATAATTGAACTTTTAGTAATATACAAGACGCTCCAAAAACTAGCGTTTCTACTTGATGTCTCTATTCAGGAATTATTGAAAAATATCTAATTATAATATTCTGGTTTCAATAGATATATGAAGAATTATATATATATATATATATATATATATATCGAGAGAGAGAGAGAGAGAGAAAAGAACAGAGAAAAAGAGAGAGAAAAATATAGAGAGAGGGATATACGTGGTGTATTCAATTCATTTCAAGACTTTTTGTACAGGCATTTAAAATTGTCGTAGACTCTGGAAAATTCGCTATGTTATTGCTATACATCTTATGAAATGACTGACCAATTTTTATGATTTCAGGTTCAAATGAACAGCTACAGCAGCAATTGGAATACACCCTACTAAAGCCTCATTGTCACAGCTGGTGAATTTCAAAAATGCAAACTGGACGTGAGGACACTTTAGAAGAACAATATGCAATAAAATTCTGTTTTAAACTTGGAAAAAATGGCACAGAAACGTACGGAATGCTTCAGACTGCTTTTGGACTATCTTGCGTGAATTGAGCATCAGTTTTTGAGTGACATAAGAGATTCAAGGAAGGCAGGGAGTCTGTGAGGGATGATGAGAGGTGTGGGAGGAGTAAGGAGGTCAATACACCACAGTTGATAGGCCAAAGGGTTAGGGTTAGGGTTACTGTGTTGAGGTTTTAAGGGAGTTCAGGAAGAGATTTCGTCGAAAGAGGCTAGCACTCTTCAAATCGGATCAGTGGCATTTCCACGAGGACAATGCACCAGTCCACAACTCCATCCTTGTCACAGAGTATTTGACCAAGATGGGCATCAAGACAGTTGCTCACCGTCCCTCTAGTTCAGACCTTGCTCCCTGTGACTTTTGGTTATTCCCTAAGCTCAGAGGCTGTCGTTATGAGACAATTGAGGAGATGAAAGAGGCTGTGACGAAGGTCATTGACACGCTCACACAAGAGGACGTGCATGAGGCCTTCTAGAAGTTGATGGAACGGTACAACAAGTGCATTGCAGCCGGAGGAGATTACTTCAAAGGGAACTAGAGTTTCATGTGTGTACTATCAATAAAAGTACTCATACGAAAAAAGTCTGGAACCTTATCGTATGCACCTCGTATATATATATATATATATATATATATATATATATATATATATATATATATATATATATATATGCAAATTTCATTAAACATAATAGACATTTTATGCCTACATATTTTCTTTTGGATCCGTTCGAATTCCCGTATTACTTTTATCGTATTCGGGGGGAATTGATTTAGGTATTGTCCATAGTTGTATGTATCCCTAGTACTTTCTGCCCGACTTTGGGCCATCATCAGGGGAGAATCTGTTACAAAAGTGATGTAACTTTTGTTTTAGCAAATTACTACTGTGTAAGGACGTCTTTGCTGTTGGAGATTATGGCGCTTGCTTTTAAATGTAATTCTGTAAATATATATATATATATATATATATATATATATATATATATATATATATAAGTGCCATAAAACTGCGTCGAATGACAAAGCATAACAAAGGCACAGACAAACACAAACCCTCCTAAGTAAGAAAGATTCTAATTAATAATACAAAATTCATATATAAAAATGACAATAAAACAGCTTACAAATCCTCGAAGTAATAACAATAAAAAAAAACTATTTAAATGAAATAATGTTCAACACAAGTATTAATATAGTAAGCATAATAATTAACCCTACCACCTCTCCTAACCGAATGAGTCAAATATATATTATAAAAATCCCCCTTTAAATAAAGATAAAAAAAATCACTGCAACTCCCAGCAAATTCAAACTCTACCCCTGAGGACGACCAGCGAAATGTTCGGAGGGCACTTGTGCTAATATTATTCACGTTCTTCACTCACTTGTCTGAGATAGAAGAAAAATAACAAGAAGACTTAAACGTCTTCACTAAAAGATCTTAAATAGAAAACACTCCGCGGTCTTTAACCGAACAACCAATATACATCATTCTTATTTTCGTATACCAGGATGAATTTAACAGAGGTTTGTACGATTCTAAGCAAAGGTCAGTTGAATATATATATATATATATATATATATATATGTGTGTGTGTGTGTGTGTGTGTGTGTGTGTGTGTGCGTGTGTGTGTGTTGTATAGCCATATCAATCACAAACGTTATACATATGTAAAAACACAATTGGTAGATTCAAGTGACTCCGTTGTTCAGGTACGAACGTTTATTAACTTCTTGACTTCTGAGTTCGGTTCTTCGACACGAGGAGAGAGAGAGAGAGAGAGAGAGAGAGAGAGAGAGAGAGAGAGAGAGAGAGACTTCTTAAAAGTCTTTCGTATTATACTATGCTAACAAAGCTCAAACACTCGGCACATTTCGTGAAGTTTTAGATCTTCTTCCATCTTCGCTGGTCGGTACCCGAAAAACTTAACCGTATGCATCAACGGTCGAAACCAAAACTTCTCAACATCATGGTCATAACTGAACTGCTACTGTTCGTCTACATGGCCCAAGTCGACTACCAACTCGACCGGTTCCCATTCGACAACCAACTAGACTGGTCCCCAGTAAACTACCAACCCAACTCGCTTACAGTCGAGCACCAAACTGACGTCGTTTTCAAAATCTCCAAATTCTCAGCCCATCACTTCCGAGCATGACGCCATTCACACTCCAGCCACATTTCCTATCTGGGGTTTATTATGACAATTGTGATTGCCATATCATCTGCGCGCGAGCGTAAACTGTACTCAATGTCTGTGCACCTGAACTAAGAGCCGAATAGTTCAAAGCCCAACCAAACTGAATGAAAAAATATGATTAACGAAAAATGATTAATATAAAAAAAACATTCTGTAATTATATGACACACACACACACACACACATATATATATATAAGAGTCATTGAAAATAAGATGAATTTTGCTTAAAAAATTAGCAAGAACTACTGATTACAGTTGTAACTCAATAGTCATAGGTCCTTTCATACCCCAAAAGGCAGTCAAAGATAACTTGGTTTATTGACACTTCAGCCGGTACATTTTCTTTACGGGAGGGTCAGTGTGTTTCCACTCCTCACTTGTCTCCGGGCAGGTCAACCTGGCATTTGTGCCGGGTGGATAATTTAAGGTTGATCACTTGGTATCAGGGCGGGGGTCTTCCCACCCCAGGCTATACCTATTTTACAGGGTTGAGTTTATTGCTCGGCACTTTAAAATTGGAATGCCAACGGGACCAAGGATTTTTTGGTCTAGCCGCTCATCATCTTCGATTTTCGTGAGACTCCCCACTATGAAAATACCTTGAGTCATATATCAACTAGATGGGAAGTCGGTTAAATACATCCATTGAATTGTCTTTTAAACTCGGGTTCGTTGTGGCAATCCTTTATTTAGCCAAATGGTAAATTTGACTAAGATATTCTTCTTTGTGAATATCACATATTCTTTAGTAAATTTCACATAGTTTCTAATTCTAAGCCACCTAAAATTTGATGACATATGTTTGGTAATTCTTGAAGCACTCTTTTAGATTTGACTCCATTTTAAATCGTTATAAACATATATTTTTGAGAGATGAAGATAATTTTTGCTATTAACCAATTCCAAGCATTGCAGCGTTTGCAGTCATGGAAAAAACTTCTGAAAAAATATCATTTTTTTCAGAAAATGTTCCAGTTTTATTGATAGGCAATTTATATATATATATATATATATATATATATAGGGTGCGCAATCAAAATTAGGAATATTCTAGTATAGTCATAAACGACTCTATTATAAAACAAGGTTACTTTTAATAAAAAAAAAATACGACAAAATAAGAAAATAGACACAAAAGAGTAAATTTACTCAATATGGCCGTCATTTCAACTATTATATCAGCACATCATAGAAACGATTTGCTTGCCTTCAAAATAAATTCTTTAAACATTTTATTCCATTCCTCCTCAGTAACTATCTAAATCTAACCAATATTTGGATGGGAAGTTGCATTTGTTTTGTTTTCTAAAACGCACCATATAGTGAAATCAAGGGGGGTCAAAATCTAGAGTTGAAAGAAACTACATTTATTACAGAATTTTTTTTTTTTTTTTTTTGCTTGGTTTTAGCAAATCATAGATTCTTTGCAGTTTCTTTTCTTGATCACATAAGAATTGTAGTTAATTTTAATGAAAAATAACTGGAATAATGGAGCTAATCTTGAAAATTTAGATTGACTTTTTTCAAAAATTGGAATAAACCGACTAAAAAAATGTTTTAAAAAGTATTCCATATTTTGCGTCTGCGACCTATATATATATATATATATATATATATATATATATATATTAGTAATAATAATATTTGTAAAAATAAAAACCTAATTAGTGATAATAAAAACCTAATTACCAATTTTGAAAGCATTTACAGACCTATTTAAAATATATATGTGTGTGTGTGTGCATTAAATTGGTTTGCAAATGCTTTCAGAATTGGTAATTAGGTTTTTATTATTACAAATACTTGTGCTCAACACCTGTTTTGGACTTCGGGAGTTTCATATATATATATATATAGCCATCCACAGACAAATCTGTTTCGTTCTATCAGAACTCATCAGTGTGGCTAGACAGTATCTTCCCGAAGCTGGGATCGAAACCCGGTTGACTCAAACGCCAAGCCAAAGCTTCTAACCATTCAGCCACGGGGAGATATGCGCTGCGATGTAAATTTTAAACGGTTATGAATCACAATTACTATTGTTTGCATACATCCGTTCAAACGGTTGGCTTTTTTTCGTTATATATATATATATATATATATATATATATATATATATATATATATATATATATATATATATATATATATATATATATATATATATACTTACTAAAAGCATTTTTCCTACAATTTGAGTTTCTTGAAACTGGATCCTCATGTAAGCATAAGAATTTGAAAATTTTCATCATTTTGTTGCGTACTCGAAGATCGAGATTCGTGAAGAGAAAACGTTTTTTCTAAGTTTTAACATATAATATCCACTGTATAATCTTCTCCTTAGAGTATCGAACAATTTTTTTTAATCATGACAAGACAGCTCAAGAACCAGGCAATCTATCTATCTATCTATCTATCTGAGTGTGTGTGTGTGTGTGTGTGTTGAAGCCTTTCCATACTTTACTTATTTTCTTTTCATTCTCTTTTCCTGATTCAATCAAAATAAAAATACTAGGTAGTAATAATTAACTCAATCCATATCTATCTATCTATCTATCTATCTATCTATCTTTTCAAGGTTTCGTACATTCTATTTATTTTCTGATGTTTCTTTTTTTCCTGATTCCATTCAAATGTAACAGAACTCGTTAGGTATAATTCTGTCTCGTCTCTATAACTCAGTTCACATCTATCTATCTATCTATCTATGGTACGATGGATCGAATCCAATCACGGAACATATGCAGACATAATCCTGAACTCATCCTCTAATGATATTGATGCTTGCTTTTTTAAAAAAAGTGCAATTCCACATGTTTCGTTTATTCGATTTAGTCGGTTGTATTGTGTATACCTAATCAAGTACATTATATATTATTTAGATATATAATTAGCAAATAAATAATATATTAAAATGTCAACTTATTATTTGAACCTTGATATTTCTCTTTAATTAAACCGAGGTATACGCTTGTCTTCAATCAGTATACAGTATCGCCCCCAACAATTTTCAATATGAGATTAATTTTCTTCTTAACGTAACATTCGAGATTTTGATTATTTCTAGCAGAAAATTATTCATTATTGCGTAATATATCTTGAAAATCTATTTATAATTTTACTACACACACAGACACAGACACAGACACACATATATATATGATATGATATGTGTGTGTGTGTGTGTGTGTGTGTGTGTGTGTAGGAAAATTATAAATAGATTTTCAAGATAGATTATGCTATAATGAATAATTTTCTGCAAGAAATAATCAATATATATATATATATATATATATATATATATATATATATATATAAATTAACCTAAATCACGAGTCGAAAATCTTCTACTAAAGTTTCACCTTAACGGATCATCAGGAAGCTTACGTTCGAACGTAGGCTTCCTGATGATCCGTTAAGGTGAAACTTTAGTAGAAGATTTTCGATTCGCGATTTAGGTTAATTTTATAATTGGCTCCATAGTATTGTGTTGAGCACTTTAGTAATTGTAGCATTGCAGCATTCACGGAGGGTTTTTTGGTTTTCTTTTGACCACTGACTGCGTATCCCTTGATTTTTTTCAAGGGGTCGGACGAGGTTGGCCTTTTCTTTCTTTATTACCCGAATTTTTTTTCTTTTTCCCCTGGGCGGTGATTCGAGATACTTTTATCTCTTGTTCCTGGACAGGGTTTTTTTTTTGTTTTTTTTCTGGTACCGTGAATACTGGTAGATATTAGATTAGTAAACATATATATATATATATATATGAATCATAAATAGACTTTTAAGAAAGTTATATTGATTTTTGATATTTGATGGTTGTTTTCTCAGGTTCAATATATAAATATACATCATATTTTGTCGCAATATCAATGTTTAAACAACCAATGTATTAATAATGTTCATATTCATTTTGAACAAGTAAATACTTCCTACTTATTTGGAACATCAATGTATTAACAACCAATGTATTAATAAAATTCGCAATCTTAATTCTAATTACAATTTTAAAAAGTTAATCAATTCATACTAAGTTACCAAATCCGTGTTTTAAGAGGCAATGGATTAATAAGTTTTCCAAACACATTAAACAGATGAACTCTTCATACTTAATTGCAATATCAATATATCAACAAAGTTCATAATTATTTTTAACAATTAGCCTCTTCAAGTTTTGTAAGTGCGAATATAATGATAAAGTTTACAATATGAGTGATCATCAACGACTTCGAAATCATAAACAAGAAAGAAAACCGTTAAAATATTATTAGAGCTCAAAGATGTTCAAGTTAAACGTAAAAATTAAGGTTGGTTTACTTTTTATTTCGATATTCTTTCTGAAGACAATGTAAAGAAACTTCGAAATACTTACGAAAATACCAGCATCCATTGTTTACCAAAAGAGTATATGCTAAAGGGTATTTTTTAGAGTACATCTTCATCCTACACACACACACACACACACAGATATATATTCTTTTCACTTCATTATCCTACTACTACTACTACTAATAATAATAATAATGATTTCGGCCAGAAGACCAGACCTAATAATTATCAACAAAAAAGAAAAAAAAGGATAGAATCTGCAAAATTGTCGACTTTGCTGTCCCGGCCGACCACAGAATAAAACTGAAAGAATATGAAAAGTAGGATAAGCACCTTATCCTTGCTTGCAAAATGAAAAAAAACTAGTGAACATGAAGGCGACAATCACACCAATTGTGATTGGTGCTTTTGGAACAGTCACCAAAGGATTATTAAAGAGACTGGAGGACATGGAGGTGGGAGGACAAGTAGAGACCATCAAAACTATAGCATTATTGAGAATGGCCAGAATACTGAGAAGAGTTGTGGAGACTTGAGGAGACTTGCTGTCACTCAAACTTCAGTGAAAAACCATCAACTGACGCTGATATGAAAAACTCTCATGATAATAATGATAATAATAGAAGAGCAAGGTGATTTGCTGGGAATTGTGCAAGAAATTGTAATTTGCCTATACTACCAATGGTATATCACAAACCAGAATCCATCTTAGTGAATGAGATGCACAAAATCTTATGGGATTTTGTGACACAAATGGATCACCTAATTGCAGCCAGGAGACCATGTTTATTAATAATTTTTAAAAAGTCCCGTATAATAGATCTTGCTGTTCCAGTGGACCACAAAGTAAAAAAAAAAAATTTTAAAACATGAAAAGAGAGACAACTACTTTAATCTTGCCACATAACTGATAAAACTGTAGAATATACGTGCGTCGGTGATACAACTTGAGATTTGCGCACTTGGAATGATCCATAAAGGCTTGAAAAAGGGGACTGGAAGATTGGAAAATCGGTTACAATACTGAGAAGAGATCTAGGGACGTGAAGAAATTTGCTGTCACCAACTCCAGCGAAATACTTCACTGTAACTTGAGTTCCATGTAGTTACGCACCAGGAAGGGACTTTTTAGCTGTCTGGTGATTGTGTAGTAACGCTGAATTTGAATTAGAGGGAAGGGAGTGATATATGTTGTTTTTAATTTATACGAGGGTAAGCTGAAATGTTCATAAAGTGAAATGTTCATATGATGACATCATATCTGCTGTTGTTGAATTTTTGACCAATGGAAGAAGTGTGTAGTCCGCAAGGGGGCTTTTTTTGATCACATACCATGGGAGTATCTTGGTCAGCCTATAAACTTTTCAGCAGACACTCGTATATATATATATATATATATATATATATATATGCATAAACCAAAAATGGCTCGGGGCACTTATATGTACACAAGTCGTCGTCTATTTTGGTCTGTTTTTTGCTAATCTTACCACTGTTAGCAAAAGTAGCTTTGCCAGTCGACTTTCAAGACAGCTGTTGGTTTGGTTGGGTTTTATGACATATCTACCCTTGTGGTCTTTTTAAATGTCAAATCCTATTTGTACTTACATATTATATATAGGATTTGTAAGCGAATATTTAGCAGTTTGTTTGCATACTGTTCAATGGTTTCAACACTAATAATTCTATTTAATATTAATAATCCTTAACTATAAAATAGTTTCAATATATCTATGTATTGTTTGTCACACATCGTTTTCAGTATTGCTATTTATTTTTCATTCTCAGTTAAATGGTTTCCAGTATACTTGCTTTGTTGCTTGTTTGGGTTTTATGGCATATCAACCTTTGTCGATTATTTAATGCCAAATACATTTTATACGAATAATCAGTTCCATTTCGAATGATATAGTTTAGCATGAGTACACAGTTTAATTGTCAAAA
Source organism: Sepioteuthis lessoniana (assembly GCA_963585895.1). Lineage (NCBI taxonomy): Eukaryota > Metazoa > Mollusca > Cephalopoda > Myopsida > Loliginidae > Sepioteuthis > Sepioteuthis lessoniana. Next base: position 65,190,031 of record OY757926.1, on the reverse strand, counting down.
ACATTCCTTTTTCAAGCTATTCAGTTTAGTCAAACAGTTCTAATTCAAACAATTAACTTTAGTATAAGTAGAGATTTTGTTTGCTTACAGTTTAATGTCAAAACAGTTCTATTTTTTAAAAATCAGTTTAATGTAAATACTGTTTCAATATCAAAAACTGTTCCATTTCAAACAATTTAGTTTAGCATAAGTACATGGTTATTTCTATTTAGCCCATATATATGACCATATCAGGAGCTACCACTCAGGGCCAGAGGAGACCTAAGAGTGATGGCAATGATACTCCGCATTCCCCAAAGCTCCAGGATTACTGGAACCTTACCCTCAGATTGTTTAGTGTCATATCCAGAACACTCGTTGGGGGTTCTTACTCCTATGCAAAGGAGCAGACGGTATATTCTACAGCTCCAGCCGACTGGGCAATGCATAATATTAAATGTAAAAACAGTTTTATTTCAAATAATTCAGTTTAGCCTGAGTAGGTAGTTTAAACATCAAAACAGTACTATATGGAGCAATTCAGTTTAGCATAAGTACGTAGTTTCAATGTCAAAACAGTTCTATTGTAAACAATTCAGTTTAGTGTAAATATACAGTTTAAATGCAAAAAGAGTTAACACTTGAAATCAAGGTTTAGTTATATTTGACCCATTGGCCCAGCGGTTAGAGTGTTCGCCAATGGCCCGGGAGACCTGGGTTCAATCCCAGGTCGAGTCATACCAAAGACTTTAAAAATGGAACTTGATACCACCTTGCTTAACACTCAGCATTATAAGGTACGGTTCAAGGGTAAAGTGGAGCAATCCTGGGAATGGAGTAGCGCCCTCCCCTACACCTTGGTGTAGTAGCTATCGAAAAGGGAGCCTTCGGGTCACCCTCGACTATGGTCGCTAACTTTACTTACTTTTACTTATTCCGGGTCCGAGCGGGCCTGAGAGCGATGACAATGAAGGGGTTCTTCGCATGTAGCATATCCCCGTCCAAGAATATACGACCAAGATACGAACACGTTGAAATGTACATAGGGAATCCAAATACACGACATTCACGAAATTGGTTCAGGTACGAAACTTTATTACCTTTGAGTTAAAGGTTTTTCTACATGAGGAGAGAGAGACACAATCTTTCTATGCTGACTGCTTTTACATCGTCAGCCCGTAGCGCACAAAGTCGTCTGGCCTCGCCCAGGTCTGAAAGTCGACTCTCTCGTTCGGTCGCAGGAACTCAACTAACTGCTTTTTCTCAAATCCCCAAATCCTCAGCCCACGCTTCCGGGCATGACGTCATTCACCTCCCTAGTCTCATTTCCTATCTGGGAATTTTATTTTGACATCTGTGAATGACGCATCCTCCCCGCGTGCGCGTGAATGTTGCACCTAAATAACCCATACGCAAAGCAAAAGGTTCTCAGCCTAACTAAACCGAAAGGCAAGATATATAAAACGAAATCCCTCCGCCATTATATCACACGCATTCCCAAAGCTCCTGCATTCTGGAACCTCACCAACAGATTGTTTAGTATTATATCCCGGACACTTGCTAGGGGAGGGGACTTACCCCTTGTCAGTCTAGAGCCCCAGCCGACTGGGCAATTCAAGTATAGTATATGATTAAATAGTTCTATTTAATCCATTGGGGGGATCCAACCAGTACTACCTACCACTCAGGTCAGAACGGACCTGGGAGTAATGGCAATGAAGGGGTACACCACATTCTCCAAAATCCCATGACTGGAACCTTGCCATCAGATGTTTTAGTGTTATATTAAGGACACTCGTTGAAGAGGTACTCTACCTTTGTAGAGATGCAGTCAAGAGTATTTTCTGCCCTAGCCAACTGGGATATTTTTTAAATAGTTTCTATCAAATGGGAATACTTGATACCATGCAATTGTTCGGGATTATTGTATTAAGAATAGTTACTTGATCTTTTAATTGTTTAGTAAGTATTAAGACTGAAGCAGTATTCACTAAAGCAGAAATGTTCAAAGAATAGCACGATCGTATTCTTCAAATACTTCCCTTGACATTCAATATACTATTCCAATTAATGTTTAAATGCCGAAGCATACCTGAAACTCCTTTTTTCATATGATGAAAATCTTTGCTGTTATATTTCTTTTGATGTCATTTACGTCATTAAATCTTAGTGCTGAGAAGTTTTTTTTTTCCCCAAAGATAATGTCACACGTACGTACGTCTCGATTGTTTAAATTGTGTTGCACTTGTACAACTCAGTGTTTCCCTTGACAATCTATACATAATTTTAATAAATCTTGGTTGAAGTATATCTAAAATTCATCTTTTGATATGGAAAAACAAAAGTGGAAAGATAATTAATAATATTTCTTAAATGTCATTTATTTTTTATTGTTCTGAACAGGATTCAAAAGTTTTGCTGGGAAAAAGGGTTTTAGAAAGTTTTTTTTTCTTTCAATGTTGATTTGCTACAAGATAAGTGATGGAAAATATATTGGTTTTGTGTCGTATCCATTTGGTGAATAAATTTATTATCTGACTTAAAAGCTTTTCTATTAATATTGTATATATATATATATATATATATATATATATATATATATATATATATATATTTGTGTGTGTGTGTGTGTGTGTGTGTGTGTGTGTGTGTGTGTGTGTGTGTGTGTGTTGTTGTTGTTGTTTTCAGTCTGTTCGGGTCAATGCATTGTAGAGTATGTAAAAAAAGCCTTGCCCAGTCGGCTGGGACTGTAGAATACACTGACTGCACCTCTGCTGAGGGGTAAGACCCCACAAGTGTGTGCCCTGGATATGACACTAAACAATCTGATGGTGAGATTCCAGTAATGCTTAGGCTTTGGGGAATACGGAGTACCCCTTCATTGCCATTGCTCCCAGGTCCACTCAGGCCCGGCGTGATAGCACCTGATAGGGCCCTATATATGGGTTAAATAGAACTAACGGAATATTTATGCTAAACTGAACAGTTTGACTAAACTGAATAGCTTGAAATAGAAATGTTTTTGACAATCAAACCGTACTTACATTTAAACTGCTCGCGTATGCTAAACTGAATTATTTGAAATAGAACTGTTTTTGACATTGAAGCTGTATTTACACTTAAATGAATTGTTTAACATAGAACTGTTTTGACATTTAACTGTGTAAACAAAATCTCTAATATACTAAACTAAATTAGCTGAATTAGAACTGCTTGACTAAACTGAATAGCTTGAAATAGAAATAGTTTTGACAATTAAACTGTGTACTCATGCTAAACTGAATTGTTTGAAATAGAACTGATTATTTACCTTAAAATGGATTTCGCGTTAAATAACCTACAAAGGTTGATATGCCATAAAATCCAACCAACCAAACTTAAAAAAGCCACTGATTTTGTCGGCTTATCGTTATCATTTGGATTGAGTGGTGTAGCGTATTTGAATTAGTTAGGGACTTGTTCAGAGTCATTCCACATCCCCCACGCTCCAAGATTGGAGCCTTAAGGTTACATGCAGTTTAATGTCATACCCAGAACACCCCTCAAATAAATATTTTTTAGAGCTGCCCGAGGCGAAATGGTTGTCGTCGTAGGTAATGGATATGACGACACGAGTTCAAATCGTGGACTGGGCTGATTGCATTTCACATCACATTAATGCCCTTGCGAAAGGTATGAATCCAATGATTCTCCCTCCAGCTATGGGTAAGTCGTAGATCAGACTGGGTTCTTTAACCTTAGTTAGATGACCAGTCTAGGAGAAGGAAAACTCTGAATTCAAACCTGTTAAATTTCACATGAAAATTCACCTTGTGTCACATCTTAACAGTGCTGAGGGGTTGGTAAATGCACACACACACACACACACACACATATATATATATATATATATATATATATATATATATATATATATATATATATATATATATATATTTTTTGGGAGTCCCCATGGCGTAATGGCTAATGTGCTGGACTGCAGACTCCAGTTTAAAAAAATTGAACTCCTGTTGTGCTATTACGTTAACTTTCAGCCTAATGCCTTCGGGAAATGCGTGAACACTATCATCCCCTCAGCTATGGGTTAAATAGCATCAGTGCATTTAATAACCCACGAAGGTTGAGATGCCATTCAACAAAGAACCTGAAAGCGAATACTAATCATATTTCGTTAAAAATGGCTGGATTCTATCCAGATATCATTAATAATAAAGTCAAAATGAAAGTAAAAATGAAAGTAAAAATAATAAAGTTGAAAAGTCGGTAAATTAAGATTATTTGACTCGTTAAATGCATGAACGAATAAGTGGACATCAAAGGCGATGAAATTAATAAAATTGATAAATTGATAAAAACTCGTAACTAACTTTTTATATTAACATTCACTCATGTCAGCCCATTGGTATAATGGTTAGAGTGTTCGCCAAGGGTCCGGGAGAGCGGGGTTCGATCCCAAGTCAAGTCATATTAAAGGATCAAAAGTGGTACTTGATGCCTCCTTGCTTAACACTCAGGATTATAAGGTAAGGATCAAGGGAAAGTCTGGTAACCCGGGGAAAGGAGTAGCACCCTCCCCTACACCTCGAGTCTCCTTCGACAACGGTCGGCCAACAACTACATTTATACCTTTCTCTGTTCGTATCGGGGGTGGCCTCGTGGTGTAAGGGTTAAATCGTAGTAAGCGAGTTCGAACTCCAGTCGGGCTATTACGTTCACTTTCGGACAAATACCCTTGGGAAAAGTCTGAACCCCCTTATCCTCCCAGCTATGGGTTAAATTGTACCACTAATGTTCTTCTAGGATAATAGCTTAGGCATTAAATAACTTTCAAAGGTTGATATGCCATTAAACAAAGAAACCAAACAATCTGTTCGTATATTCCTCTGTACGTTAAGTATCGATCTATTCCAGTAAGTAAAGTTGGCGACTGTTGTTGAGAGCGACCCGAAGGCTCCCTTTTCAAAAGCTACAACATCGTGGTGTAGAGGAGGGCGCTACTCCTTTCCCTGGATTACTCCACTTTTCCCTTGATACGTACCTTAGATTGAGTGTTAGAGTGTTAAGCAAGGAGGTATCAAGTACCATTTTTTTGGTATGACGCGACCTGGGATGGAACCCAGTTCTCCCGGACCATTGGCAAACACTCTACCCACTAGGTATCAGTATGTTCATATCGACTCTCGTACATTATCAATCTATCTATCTATCTATCTATCTATCTATCTAATGAACTTGTCTTAGCCTCAAAATTACTGTGTTACACGTTCATGTAACACATAGACGAATGAGATGCGAATAACTTGATCACGTCGCATGAATTCTGTGCGCAATGAAATGTCTTTGTGCATAAAAGCGGAAAAAAAGGAAGTAAAGAAGAAAGATTTAATGATAGAAAGGAAATCTATTGAGAACGATGGGTGGAGTCAGTTTTCGCTTCCGTCCAACCGTACAATAATGAGTGTTCAGGCAATTTGGAATAACAAAAAGTCATCCCGCGTTCAACCTTTCACTCTCATTCCAGCCAAAATTTCGAATAATGCTAAATCTTTTATGCAAAATAACTTTGCAGACTACTCTACTAAGATTATAACTGACCTACAAAATGAATAAAGCAATATATTTTATTGGTATCATGTCAAATGTATCTGTGCTATTAGTGATTTAGTATTTCCTAAATGAATTTATTTCAATCTATCTATCTATCTATCTATCTATTTCAGTATGTTCATATCTTCTCTCACTACATTAAGTATCTATCTATCTATCTTTCTATCCATCTCATTCTCTAAAACCTTCAGGCGACATTACTATTTGTCGACTTTACCAAGGCCTTCGATTCCATCCACAGAGGGAAAATGGAATTAATCCTACTAGCATACGGCCTACCAAGAGAAACCGTAGCAGCAATAATGATCCTCTACAAAAACACAAAAGTAAAGGTACGTTCACCAGATGGAGACACGGAATACTTCGACATTGTTGCAGGAGTACTACAAGGAGACACGCTAGCCCCATACCTCTTTATCATCTGTCTAGAGTACGTGCTTAGAACTTCGATCGACAAAATCAGAGAAAATGGCTTCGAGCTGACTCAGAAAAGAAGCAAAAGGTACCCCGCAAAAACAATCACAGACGCCGACTACGCTGATGACTTAGCGTTACTGGCGAATACGCCTAAACAAGCAGAGACACTACTGCATAGCTTGGAACGAGCTGCAGCGGGCATTGGCCTCCATGTCAATGCGCACAAAACTGAATATATGTGTTACAACCAAATGGGCAACATTACCACTCTAGACGGAGCCTCTCTGAGGCTAGTGGACAAATTCACCTATCTAGGAAGTAGCGTCGCATCAACAGAAAACGACATCGACACACGGCTGACGAAAGCATGGACGGCTATAGATAGGCTCTCAATAATATGGAAATCAGACCTGACCGATGAACTGAAGCGCAGTTTCTTCCAGGCAGCGGTTGTATCGATACTGCTATATGGATGCACTACATGGACGCTAACCAAACGGCTGGAGAAGAAACTTGACGGCAACTACACAAGAATGTTGAGAGCAATACTGAACAAGTCCTGGCGACAACACCCCACGAGACGCCAACTGTACGGCCACCTACCTCCCATCACGAAAACTATTCAGGTAAGACGAGCCAGACACGCCGGACACTGCTAGAGCTTTGGGGAGTGCGGAGTACCCCTTCATTGCAATCGCTTTCAGGTCCACTCTGGCCCTGAGTGGTAGCACCTGATAGGGTCCTATCTATGGGTCAAATAGAACTAAACTGTGAATTTATACTAAACTGAATTGCTTGAAATAGGACTGTTTTTGCAGTTAAACTGCGCACTTATGCTAAACTGAACTGCTTGAAATAGAACTGTTTTTGGCATTGAAACTATACTTATGCTAAACTGAATCGTTTGAAATAGAACTGTTTTGAGATTTAACTGTATGTAAACAAAAACTATACTTATACTAAACTGAATTGTTTGAGTTAGAACTGTTCGACTAAACTGAATAGCTAGAAATAGAAATGACAATTAAACTGTGTATTTACGCTAAACTGAATTATTTGCAGTAGTACTGTTTATTTGTATAAAAATGGATTTGGCATTAAATAATATACAACGGTTGATATGCCATAAAAATCAAACATACAAACAAACATTTTTTGTGAGTTGTGAGTGCTTATTGTGTACTCGTGTACAATAGCTCTATTCATTTCTATAATAGCTATTTTGGTCTTATTCCCTATCTATCTATCTATCTATCTATCTATCTATTCCCCGTCTGTCTGTCCGTCCTGATGTCGATCTGAATGATTCTGCGATTTTATATGGTCTGTATCGTCTATTGATAAGTTTTCCATAAATAATGTTTACTTTATATATATATATATATATATATATATATATATATATATAACATAGACCATAAACGTTTACAACAAAAAACAATTTTATACTAATTATGAGACATGAAATTATATTAAAAAACCTTATCTAAAAAAATGTCCTCCCTACTGACTTATCATTTACTACAACAAATTTAAAACCTCCAACCTAATTATTTCCAATAACTCTTCTCTCTCCTGAACTTCTTAATAGGACAAACGTCGTATATAGGTTCAAATGTCCCTTGGGAGATTGTGTCATCAAAGAAAATAACACGTATGTTAGTCTTAAAACTAGAACTCTTTCAAGATGGCTTGCGATGCACCTTAATGATTCTAGCTCAATAGCATTATATCTTAACACTCATTCTATTCCCAAATTCAAATTTCGAAAAATTCTAGTTGAAAACACCACTCTAATAGTACACGAAATTAAGCTACGACTACAAATCCTAGAAGCCCTACATATAAAAACAACGAAAAAAAAAACAAAAAAACAAACTAGAATCAATTGAATTAATTTTGAAAATAGCGACAATGTTTTGAAATGCCTTTAGCTTTTTTTCTAAATATTTTATATTTCTTGATAATATTCTATTTCCGTTGATAGCGTTCTGTTTTTTTAAATTCATCAGCATCTCAGTTTTATCCAATTCTGCGCTTACGTATTTTTTTAATGTTAAAAAACAAACAAACATAAAAACTCTTTTATAAACACTTTTTATACTTGCAAACCACTCCTGATGATGGCCTATGAAAGGTCCGAAAGCGCTCAGGACAATTTTGCTAAGTTCATCCACCAATTCCAACCTGAAATCAAGACACTTTTCAGGAAACTTGAAAGGATCTTAATAAAATTAAATAGGCAAAATGTGTCTTTATTATTTAATCAAACATGCTTAAATGAAAAACGGCTGCCTAACTAGATAGATAGATAGATAGATAGACCCAATTAACATAATCATGGTTGAAAATTCCTTACTTAGTTTTAAAACAGTTATAATCTTTAAAAAAATTATCATGATTTTCTAAATTTTTCTTTTTCTAAATATTTCATATTTCTTGATAATATTCTATTTCCGTTGATAGCGTTTTGTTTTTTAAATTCATCAGCATCTCAGTTTTATCCAATTCTGCGTTTACGTATTTTTTTAAAGTTAAAAAAAACCCACAAAAACTCTTTTATAAACACTCTTTATACATGCGCTCGAACAATTTTGCTTAATTCATCCAGTAATTCCAACCTGAAACCAAGATACTTTTCAGGAAACTTGAAAGGATCTTAATAAAATTAAATAGACAAAATGTGTCTTTATTATTTAATCAAACATGCTCAAATGAAAGACGGCTGCCTAACTAGATATATATATATAGAGAGAAAGAGATAGATAGATAGATAGATAGATAGATAGATAGATAAGCCCAATTAACATAAGCATGGTTGAAAATTCCTTACTTAGTTTTAAAACAGTTATAATCTTTTACAAAAAATTATCATGATTTTCTAAATTGACTTGATTTTCCGAAAAGAAATTTCTCTTCATTTTCACGCCAACTTTCATTCATTGACAATTATCGTTCATTTTATCTAATCATTTCTGACACATTAAATATTATGATATGAGATGAATGATACGGAACGTTAATAAAATCAACAGGAAATACAGTATGGTTTCGTTATAACGCGATAACCTCATCATGCTATATTCAGGCTTTGGAATATCAATATCAGAACTAACCCAATGTTGTTTTGGTACTCTAAAGCATTCATATATCCAGTATATTTCACGTTTTTTTTGTCAGATAATCTATTTATCTTTTTGTGTTGTTTCTTAATGGTTTTTTACACACTTATTATATCAAGTATTCTTATCTTATATAAATATTTTGTACACAGTTGTTTGGTTTCAAGTATTTCTGTTAAATATGTATATTTCTTAAAGATTTTATTTCATCAAGAGATGAGACCCTAACAGGTACGATACATCTCGTTTAAGAAAAAAAAAATTAAAAAATGTATTCGTTACTAAATTTCTTTAATACAATTTTTCTAGTAGAAAATGCGCAATATTTTGTGTACGATTTTTCGGACAGTTGTCCACATCTTTATTGTTATTAGTTGTAACACAAAGTTTCAGCTGCTGTATCCTCCGGCCTTCCGCAGGTGTCCCTTGTTTATCTGGGCATAGAAATGATTCAGCCGGGGAAATTATTTTAAAAGTTTCACTGTTGATCAAACAAGGTGTTCGAAAAACAAATTGTATTAAATTTGAGGACAATAGTCCGAAAAATCTCACACAAAATATTGCACATTAAGCCTCATCTCAAAAGCTCAGACAAAAATGTGTTAAACAGACATAGAAAAAAAAAACACCCGAGCCAATATTTGGATTTTGATATATGCTAATATAATATAATTAAGATAAATTTTCTTTGAATTAAACTTTACTTTTACTATAAAAATTTTAAAAAGTTTTTAGGGAAGAGTTTTCATAAAAAGCACTTGTTGAGAATTGGGGTCCATAAATGAACCCAACCAAGTTAGAAGTTACAGGCATAATATAGAAATTTATTTTTAGGGTGATATATGGGTATTTTGCGACACTGTCTACTCTTCCTCTCCTCGGTGCATATTATCTAGGTGCAATAATATGTATCACAAATCAACCTTCGTGGATTGATTAATATGCGTGTGGGTCTTCACCGAGGTCCGAGTGAGAACAACTCATTTCAGATTTTATGGAGTCTTTTCTGTATTCTAGCTGACGTTAACAATGTTGTTTGTCGTTTCTTATTTTATGAAGGCGGCAAAGTAAATTTCCTATATTTTGCTACTTACTTGAGGATTGACATTCATAAAACTTAATTAATAGGAACATTTTTGCGACTTATAATATTTAGCATTTGTTATATATTGTTCTACTTATAAAGCTTTTTTTCTTTGTATATATATATATATATATATATATTGTTATGACCACGAACTTCCTCTTTCTCCTTTTCTCTCACTGGTGAGAACTACTAATCTGGGGGAAGAGGGAACAATTTAAGTAATCCCAAACTTCTTAAAAAGGTAGGCCTTTCACCTGGAAACAGCAAAAATGGCAGGTTTTAGGGATAATACAAAGGAGACAATCGTTGAGGCAGATAGAGAAAAGACTGTTCTGCAAAAAAGAGTGTCCAATACCCGAGAAAGTGTTCCCCTTTTGTTGTTTTTTGCCAATTTTTTAGGATTTGTTCTGCCTTTTTTTGTACCACATTTTCCTTGGGACTTTTTTTTTTACCAATGTGTCAACATAGTTCCTTTATCCAGCAACCTTTTGAACGTCGGACTGAAGATAAAGATAGCAAGGTTTCTTTCCTTCTTGTCATTTAACTTTATTTATCTGGTCTCTGTGTTTATTGTGTCTGTTAATATAGGTTGTTGCTCTTAATTTTGCATACCCGATTTTTACACAGGAATTTCTGCTGATTCTATCGTCGGTGTCAGGCTTCGAAAGTTGATAAGCAGTGTAACATTTTAACAGTGGTTTAGAGGGAGGAATGGCTCAAGTACTGTATTTTGTGACGTATGAACCCTTGTTGGTTATTCAATGCCTAATCTTTTTATAGACACACACACACACACACACACACACACACACACACACACACACACACACATATATATATATATATATATAAGCAAACTTCTCAAACTAAAAATAAATTAAGAACAGCCCATTTTGAAAAGAATATAAAAAGTGCACTATATCAAAATAGTAGAACCAGTTAAAAAAACAGAAAAAAATAATTAAAAAAAAAACACGAACAAATGTAAAAGAAAGCAAAAAATAAACGGTACAATATTTGAAGTCTATCCAACATTGCCGTAACTCAGAGTTTCCTGTTTTCAAACTTATAAGAAGTCAAAATGATTACTTAAGTAGTGCTCAAATATTTTTCAAAAATGCCCTTTACAAATGACAGAAGCCATATTACTAATAGCAAAATGATTGTACTCTAGCTGGTTACTTTAGCAATAAGGTAAGAAGTTAATATATATATATATATATATATATATATATATATATATATATATATTTACTAATCTACTATCTACCAGCATTCACGGTTACCAGAAAAAAAGAAAAAAAACGCCAGGAACAAGAGATAAAAATATCTCGAATTACCACCCGAGGGAAAAAGAAAAAATATCATAGGACAAAAAGAAAGAAAAGGCCAACCCCGTCACACCAGTTGAAAAAAATCAAGAGATACGCAGTCAGTTGGTCAAAAGAAAAATAAAACCCACCGTCAACGCTGCAATGCTACAATTACAAGAGTGCTCAACACGAGTGGAGCCAATTACAAAATTAATATATATATATATATATATATATATATATAATATTAATATATATATATTATAATATTAATATATATATATTATGATATTAATATATATACATATATTAATTATATATATATATATATATATATATAGCATGCCAGTATATACGCAAACATAAATATGTATATACGCGACATAAACTAACAGCACATAAACTAACATATTAACATTCAAAAGCACTCTAACTTAGGCACACATACACCCCAATAACCACCTTTTTTTGAAAACCTACTCGCTGTCTGACGATCACAGACACTACCATGTAATATATATATATATTTATATATATATATATATAAAATAAAAAATTAACTTAAATCGCGAGTCGGAATTCTCCTACTAAAGTTTCACCTTAACGGATCATCAAAGAGTCTCTTACCAACCAATGATAAAGGAGAAAACGCCGATTTTTATATTCATCAAAAACCTACCTAGCTTTAAATTTATATAACAAAAGAAACAAATAAAATGAACAAAAAACCTTACTTTTATTAAAAAAAAGGCAAAAGAAAAAAAAAACTCAGGTATAAATACTCATAAACCTATCTCTAATAATAGAGCAACCACCCCCTTTTGTGTTTACAACTATTTAAAACCTCCGACCTTTGGTTTAATATATATATATATATATGTGTGTGTGTGTGTGTGTGTATGTATGCATGTATTAACCAATCGCTCCGCTCGGACAGGATATGACACAAGGTTAATTTTTAACTGGAGCTAAACAGGTTTGAATTCAGAGTTTTCCTTCTCCAAGAGTAGTTGCCTCTCCAAGGCTGAAGAGCACATTCTGCCCAACTATTTACATATAGCTGGAGGGAGGATAATTGGATTCAAACGTTTTGCAAGTTTATTAGTGCCATGTGAAATGCAATCAGCCTCGTTCAAGATTTGAACTCGTGTCGCCGTGTCCATTTCTTACGACGACATCCATTACACCACAGGCATCGCCCAAAAAGAGCTTTTTGAAAGAGTTTTCTTTTTAGGTTTTTATAACATTACAAAATTATCTAAACGCAAAGTTGGATAAAACTGAGATGCTGATGAATTTAAAAAACAGAACTTTATTAAGGGAAATAGAATATTATCAAGAAATATAGAATATTAAAAAAGAAAAGAAAAGAAAAGAAAAAAAAAACTAAAGGCATTTCAAAACATTGTCGCTATTTTCAAAATTAATTCTATGGATTCTATTTTTTTTGCGTTGTTTTTATATGTCGAGCTTCTATGATTTGTAGTCGTAGCTTATTCATTTCGTGTGCTATTATAGTGATGTTTTCAACAAGAATTTTTCGAAATTTGGATTTGGGAATAGAAAATCAAAAAACTCTTTAAAAACTCTTTAAAAATACTCTTTATACATGCAAGCAATCGCTGATGTTGGCCAATATATATATATATATATATATATATATATATATATATATATATATATATATATATATATATATATATATATATATATATATATATATATATATATATATATATATATATAATGAGTAAAGTGTTCGCCAATAGTCTGGGAGACCTGGGGTTCAATCCCAGGTGGAGTCATGCCAAAAACTCCAAAATAGTACTTGATGTCGCCTTGCATAAGACTCAGTATTATAAGGTAAGGATCAAGGGCAAAATGGAGCAATCCAGGGAATGGAGTAGCGCCCTCCCCTACCATTCAGAGTAGTAGCTATTGAAAAGGGAGCTTTCGGGTCCCCCTCGACTAAGGACACCCACTTTAGTTACAACATTTGGTCCTGGATTAGCTCACCAAGTGAGCTAGTAAGAACTATATACTCTTTAATATATATATATATATATATATATATATGTGTGTGTGTGTGTGTGTGTGTGTGTGCATGTATGTGTATATATGTATATACTAACAGTTGCAGCAATGAAAGCAATAACTTCGTAACAGTAGTTTTTTTTTTATCGTGTTGATGATTCATTTATTTCGATGACGATGGTGAGAATGCTTGCGAAGCCAAAAAATGCCGGCGTGTAACCTCCTCTTTTTGTTGGAATCATGCCTGAAAGTTTCATAAACCTTCCCAGTCAACCAGACAGCAAGCTGGCCTTTCTTCTTGCCTTTCAGTGGAATACAATATTTTTGACCTTCTGTCGAGCGTCTTCCAACCCCTCACCGCCGGCTAACAGATGCCAAATGAATGCCAATAAAAAGAGACGGAGATCAAAATTATTTTGACCTCTTGAGACAAGCAGAGACGCAATATTAAATACAACTCGGAACGTTGTAACGCCGAAGAACTGTAGAAAAAAAACAAGGAACCTTTGATATTGTTGTTCAGAAAACGCGGGAAGAATAGGGATAGATATCAGCTATCGGATTTTAAGTGTTTTTTTTTTTTTTAATTTTTTATTCAAACGTGTTATCTTATCTATGTAAGCTGTGTTTTATGCATAAAATTAATTTTACAAAGTACAATTTCTATCCACATTTTTTTATCGATTGTTGATAAGAAATGGTTGCAGAAGCCAGTAGAAAGATATCGTGCTTTTTTTCCCCGTAATCTTTATTATTAATTGAACTGCTGTCTGCAAAGGAGTCTCTAAGGTGTTGTAGTAAATGTGCTAGACTGAGATATCATAGTAAGCGAGTTCGAACTCTACTTGCGCTCTTACGTTCAGACTAATACCCATGAGTCAGGTATGAACTCCCTTATCCCCGCCAGCAATCTGTTGAATAGAAAGATCGCTTTGGTATTAAATAACCCACGAAGATTGATGTGTTATTAGATAAAGAAACCAAACAAAGATAAATGTATGCTTAAAATACGCGTTTATGCTTAATCAGGAGGCGAGGGCTGCAGAATGCGCTAACTGCGTTTTTGCCGAGGGTAAGACTCCCCAACCCAACGAATGTCCTAGATATGACACTAAATTATCTGAGTGTTAGGCTACAGTCCCGGAGCTTTGAGTAATGTGGAGTACCCATTTATTATCATTACTCCCAGGTTCACTCTAACTTGGAGGGGTAATACCTGTTAAGATTCTGACTCTGGGTCAAATGGAACTGTTTAATCATTTACTATATTCGAAACCATTTAACTGTGGCAAATAGAAATACCAGTGTCAGATGGCAATACTTGAAACCATTTATCTATATACAAACAAATGAGCTCTGGTTCATTTTAAAAAAGTTACCTACAAACTATTCGCTTATATATGAATATATGTATAAATAGTTCATGGAGGTGCTCGTGGTGTAATGTTTATCGTCGCAGGATGTGGACACGACGACACGAGTTCAAATCCTGATTACATTTCACATAGCACTAACACCCTTGGGAAAGGTATGAATCCAAATATTCTCCCTCCAGCTATGGGTAAATAGTAGGGCAGACTAGATTCTTCAGCCTTGGTGAGGCGACTAGTCTAGGAGAAGGAAAACTTTGAATTCAAACCTGTTAAACTCCGCTTAAAAATTGACCTTGTCATATCCGATCTGAGGGGTTGGTAAATAGGATTAACAGGATTTACCATTAAATAACTTACAAGGGTTGATATGCCATAAAACACAACCAACCAACAAATTTAATATATGTATATATACTCGTATATTTATACAAACAGGATTTGGCATTAACCTACAAAAGTTGATATGCCATAAAGCACAACCAATAAACCAATCACGTATCTATTATTTACATACAAACAGGATTTGGCATTAAATAACCTATAAAGGTTGATATGCTATAAAACACAACCAACCAACCAATCATATATTTAATATATATATTCAAACAGGATTTAACATTAAATATCCTACAAGGATTGATTTGACGTAAAATACAACCAACCAACAAATTTAATATATATATATATATATATATATATATATATATATATATATATATATATATACTCGTATATTTATACAAACAGGATTTGGCATTAAATAACCTACAAAAGTTGATATGCCATAAAACACAACCAACCAACCAATCATATATTTAATATATATATTCAAACAGGATTTAACATTAAATAACCTACAAGGGTTGATATGCCATAAAACACAACCAACCAACCAATCATATATTTAATATATATATTCAAACAGGATTTAACATTAAATAACCTACAAGGGTTGATATGCCATAAAACACAACCAACCAACCAACCAATCATATATTTAATATATATATTCAAACAGGATTTAACATTAAATAACCTACAAGGGTTGATATGCCATAAAACACAACCAACCAACCAATCATATATTTAATATATGTATTCAAACAGGATTTAACATTAAATAACCTACAAGGGTTGATATGCCATAAAACACAACCAACCAACCAATCATATATTTAATATATATATTCAAACAGGATTTAACATTAAATAACCTACAAAGGTTGATTTGACGTAAAACACTACTAACCAACTCACCAACCACTCGACTTAATTTGAACCAAACGCTAAGTAAAAGAATGGGAGCAACACGCACCTTTGAATCGAATAAATTCTTCGAAAGAATAAATGCTTGGGAAACACTCCAAGTCACATTCGTAAGTGTGACACATACTTTACTTGTCAGCGAGATTCAGAACCAACCTTCTTTTTTCTCTGCTTTTAACAGCTTTCTTCTTTAAACCACGGATGCATTTTGTCAAATGCAGTTATTTTCTTTCTAAGATATGCCCTCAACGTCTCTCACTATTAGAAAATGATTCCTTGAATATTGACGCGTATCGTGAATTTGATAGAGGTATTTTTTCTATAATGACAAGAGCTGTAAATCAGCAGTATTACAACCTAACACAAATAATTCTATTCAACATTTTTCTCCGTGTGTTTTGTTAGCATCCGTAAAGTGTATCCATACATTAGTATTAGCACAGTCACAACTTGGAAGACATCCTATTTTATTTCCATAAATTTCTATATGATCGATAGTCTGTCAATAGCGGTCCACATATTCATGTTAACATGATTTTCAGTAGTTGAGGTATTGTTATCAAGGTACGAGAACTTTTTGACAAATGTTAGAGGCTTGTCACTTATATAAGTATACCTTCTTCTTGTTTATTGCCCAGTCAGCTGGGGATGTAGAATACACCAATTGCTTCTCTACAGAGGGGTAAGAACCCCCACCCAACTAGTGTCCTGAATATGATACTAAACAATCTGGTGTTGAGTTTGCAGTAATGTTGGAGCTTTGAGAAAATACTGAGTACTCCTTCATGGCCATCGTTCCCAGGTCCATTCTGGTCCGGAGTGATAGCACCTGATAAGGTCCTATCTATGGATTAAATAGACCTAAACTGTACTTATGCTAAACTGAATTGCTTGACATAGAACTGTTTTTGACATTGAAGCTGTACTTACACTAAACTAAATTGTTTAAAATAGAAATATTTGACTAAACTGAAAAGCTTGAAATAGAAATGTTTTGGCATCTAAACCGTGTACTTATGCTAAACTGAATTGTTTGAAATAGAACTGTCCATTTGTATAAAAATGGATTTGGTATCAAATAACCTATAAAAGTTGATATGCCACAAAACCTAAACAAACTTCTTTTTAAAACATAGATTCTTTTTATTTGCGTTCACACAGAGGCAAATGCCTTTTGCTGCTTGCTCAAGACTATGCTGAAGGGATTCGGCTTGGGAAGTTATTTTTGTGAGAAGCGTTAGATCAACCACGTAATCTGCACCTGCCGTAGTTTCTGCTGGATATCGTCTGAGTCTTGTCTATTTTAATGTGACACCATTTTCTTTTAATACGATCTATTGACGTAGTGCAGGCATATTATAAATATATATGGCACTACTGTATCTCCCAGCAAGACTACAGTCGGTGTCGCCATCAGGTGAGCGAACCATTGCTTAAGTGTTTTATATAGCATCCTTATAGCGGTAATAGATTCTTTGGGGAGAACACACCCTCGTAGTATTTCCTCTGTGTAAGGAATCAACTGCCTTGAAGAAATCGACAAACAAAAGTTTTACCTCGAGAATTTTTGCACGGATTGTCAGTATGTGTGAAGTTCTGGATAGATTTCTCAAAAAAACTGTTTCCTCAATTTCTGGTTGGATACGATTGAGAAGTTAGTCGAGGGTGATCCGAAAGCTTCCTTTTCAATAGCTACTACACCGAGGTGTAGGGGAGGGCACAACTCCTTCCCCTGGATTGCTCCACTTTACTCTTGATTCGTACGTTATAATACAAAGTGTTAAGAAAGGCTGTATCAAGTACCATTTTTGAGTCTTTGGTATGACTCAACCAGGGATTGAACCCTGATTTCCCGGACCATTGGTGAACACTTTACTCATTAGGCCAATGGCCCGTCCGGGAGACCAGGGTTCATACCAAAGACTCAAAAATCGTACTTGGTGCGGCCTTGCTTAAGACACAGCATTATAAAGTACGGATTAAGGGTAAATTAGAGCAATCTAGGGAATGGAGCAGCGCCTTCCCTACATCTCAGTGTAGTAGCCATTGAAAAAGGAGCCTTCGGATCACCCTTGACTAAGGTTGCCAACTTACTTATTGAGAAGTAGGGTATTGTAAACTTTAGCAGTTATAGCAGTAAGAATTATGGCTCTGTAGTTCTTAAAGATTCCGAGCTCGCCTTTCTTGGTAAAGGGGAGGATGCAGATTTTCATCCACTTCTCTATTGCTTTTGTTTATACACAGCGTTGCATAATCAAAGATGCATCTCATCAAACTTTCTTATCTTTCATACTCGAGGTATTTCGTCAAGGCTTGCAGCTTTTCTGTTTTTGATTTTTTTCTGTACTGCGTCAAGTTCTTTCACCGTAAAATCTCATAGTTTGATGTTTATTTGGCAATTATTTTTTGACAAGTTTCTCAGTGAGTTCAGGAGGTTTTCAAAGCAGATTCTTGAAATGTTCTTTCCACTTCTCTTGTCATTTTTATTTTTGGACGGAAGCTTTTAGATTTGCTCATGAAGCGTTTCTTCTTCCACTCACTTTATTACTCTCTGTTATGCTAATCGTAATTGTCTATCTTCTACCGAAATTCTAACTTTATTGATTTAGTCTTTAATTTATATTAGTTCTTATTTCTGGTATGAATTAGTTCTCTTTGTGATTTTTTATGTTTCTGCCCATTGGTATTTGTATTGTTCCCTTTATTAAGTAAGGATACTTTTGTCATGTTATCTCGTTTTTCTCTAACTTTAATTTACTCAAACTGAACTCTACATTTGGCTCTTGGTTTGGTTGGCATGCAATCGACTGTAACAAAGTTTTCATATTCGTATTTCGGAGTAAGTGTTTCTGATGCTTCCTGAATAGTATCAACCTTCTTTCATCCAGTGATATTGATTTCTGATATCACTATTGATCGTGAAGCTTTAACTGTTTGTTTGTTTTTTTTTATTTCTGCGTTGACTCAAGAAATACTTAATTAAAAATTTAGACAGAAATATCTAATACCTGTCTTGGCCCTTTGGTCCCGTACAACCAGTTTTTGTATCGCTAGGTCTCTTTTTCTCCTGTTGGTTCTATAACCTAGTTGGGTCGTAGAGGAGCTACTTATGTAGCGAGTCTTGGACAGGAATAGCCTGGTGAAGCCTATCTCTCTCCAGTTCTACAACTAGTTACAATTCAGAGCTTTCCTTCAAGACTGGTTGCTATACCAGAGCTGTAGAGCCTATGGAATTTAATCAAGGATGGTAATAAGTTATATTAGTAAATCGTTTTGTTTTTAGTGATAAAAACTTTGAGTTGAAGTCAGATGCGTACACGTGTCGCATCCAAGGGCAAGATATGAATTTGAGAGGTTGTTTTGAAATCAGCGATAGGCAGGATGCTGAAACATTTCATCAGCTGAGGTTAAGACTTAGATGACGTAACACTGGAAAGTTTTTAACAACACGTGTTCTTATCAGAGGAGTTGGTAAGATAATTAGATTCGTAGACAAGCGGGGTGATTTTGCGGTCAGTTTGTCAGAGTTGGTCAGACTCGAGGAGAGTCGCAGTCGGTCGGAGTTGGTTGTTTGGTGAATTTGCGTCGAGTAGTTTCGGGTTCTGTCAGGAGATGAGAGTAGCAGCCCTTTGAGGATGAAGTCTCGTTGAGATGAAGAAATGAAGACGGTATATTTGTCTCGTTGGGCACTAATGAAACTCTATGCGTTTCTGAATAATATGACTTACATCTTTTAATTTATCTCTCTCTCTCTCTCTCTCTCTCTCTCTCTCTCTCTCTCTCTCTCTCTCTCATTTCGTTGACAATTGCTGAGTAATGTTGCTGTAGCTATTATAAATTTTCGTATCGAAACAATTTGGATCCGTCTTAAACTTTGCGAAATATTATAACTATTCAATGTTGGTTTCGTGTCGTGTCGGTTAGGTAAAATTACCCTCGTTGTATTTGGTGTCTTTACAATACACCTGGTTTGCCCTTGTATTTGCCAATAGATGGAGGGAGAATATTTGGAATTATGCCATTATAAAAAGGATTCTAACGCTACTTGAAATGCAAACAGACTCATTCAGAATTTGAACTCGAGTGACTTCCGACAACGATATCTTAAACAATGAGCACTTCTTTAACCATTACGCTACCAGCGCCACTTAACTAGATGTACATAAAGCCACGCAGCAGAAATTTCGGCCGTAGATTCCCCGCTTCTACATGGTATTTGCCTATACAATGTTGAAAGTCTTAATTTTATATATTATCATATTTACCCAACCCCTCCGCTTGGGCAGTATATGACACAAGGTCAGTTTTTAAGCGGAGTTTAACAATTTTTAATTCAGAGTTTTCCTTCTCCTAGACTAGTTGCCTCACCAAGGCTAAAGAACAGTCTGCCCTACTATTTACCCATAGCTGGAGGGAGAATAATTGGCTTCATACCTTTCACAAGTGTATTAGTGCTATGTGAAATGTCATCAGTCTCGTCCATGGTTTGAACTCGTGTCGCCGTGTCCATTTCCTACGACGATAACCATTACACCACGGGCACCTCCACTAATTTTATATATTATCTTATTATTTCTAATGCATGTTCAGTTTATCTAACAGCTTGTAAAATGGTTAAATAACAGATTGCAACATTTTACATTTTTAGCAATTTTTTAAAACTAGGAGCCCCTACCCCTACCCAGGATGAAATGACTACAGTCGTGGGAAACTAAAAGGTCTAAGGATTAAGCAACAATACTTACAGATCCTTAGCAATTACCGATGTTTGATGTATGCGCTCGACAAAATCATTTCGGGCTGTTTTTTCAAGTGTTCAAATACGGACCAAGAGAACCCTCCCCAAACAAACGAAAATAAGTATATATTCTTTTCCTACTCATGTCAGTTTCATAGGTTTAAAAAAATAAAACGAAACAAACTTCTGATAAAACACATTTAAGTTTCACTTAAACTTTTGTAAATTTATCAAACATAATAATCAAGACGGTTCTCGGAGAAATCGATCTAGAACTTCACTTATTCAGCTTATCTGTCAAATCACCGAAGGATTACGTGCAAAATATCTCGAGGTAACACTTTTGCTCGTAGATTTCTCTAAGGCATTTGATTCCTTACACAAAAGAAAAAAATGGAGAAAATGCTACAAGCATATGGTCTCCTCAAAGAAACTGTTACTAATATAAGGATATAATAGAAAAACACGTAAGTAATGGTTCGCTCATCTAATGGCGACATCGTCTGTAGTCTTGCAGGGAGATACATTAGCCTTATTCATGTTTGTAATCTGCCTGGATTACATACTTCGAACTTCAATATATCTAATAAAACAAAATTGTTTAACACACACATAGTTAGATATCAGGAAACCTGGACTCATTACGAGATGCCTTCAATAAGTTTCCATACTTTTTTTTCACATGGGCACTATTATTGACAGTACGCACATGAAACTCAAGTCCCCCTCGAAGTAATCCCCTCTGGCTGCAATGCACTTGTTGTACCGTCCCAAAAACTTCTGGAACGCCCCATGGAAGTCCCCGTGTGTGAGCGTGTCAATGACCTTCGTCACAGTCTCTTTCATCTCCTCAATTGTCTCATAACGACAGTCTCTAAGTTTTTCCTTGAGCTTAGGGAATAACCAAAAGTCACAGGGAGCAAGGTCTGGACTATAGGGGGCTAAGGAACTGTCTTGATGCCCATCTTGGTCAAATAGTCTGTGAAAAAGATGGAGTTGTGGACTGGTGCATTGTCCTGGTGCAAATGCCACTGACCCGATTTGAAGAGTGCTGGCCTCTTCCGACGGAATATCTTCCTGAACTCCCTTAAAACCTCAACATAGTATTCCTTGTTGACTGTCTGTTCAGTGGGAACCCAGTGCATGTAGATCATGCCAGTGCTGTCACAAAAGAGTATCATTAAAAGTTTGTGGGTGGATTTGCTCTGTCTGGCCTTCTTGGGTATGGGAGAGCCAGCATGCTTCCACTGGGAACACTGTCTCTTGGTCTTTGAGTCATAAATCCAGCTTTCATCGCAGGTCAGCAGAGCATCAAGAACTGCGGGACCTGAATTGATCAGCTCGACCATCTCCCTGCTGTCATGACAACGTCTTTCTTTCTGATAGTCTCTGAGCACCCTTGGGACAAACCTCGCGCAAATCTTCTACATCTTCAGTTCCTCGCGAATAATTGTGTGTACTGTTCCCACACTGACATCAAACTGTGCACTTATTGTCTCTATAGACACACGACGGTCCTTATCCATGAAATTCTTTATTTGGCCTATCAACTCTGGTGTTCTGACTTCCTTACTCCTCCCATACCTCTCATCATCCCTCACAGACTCCCTGCCTTCCTTGAATATCTTATGCCACTCAAAAACTCATGCTCAGTTCTTGCAAGATGATCAAAAAGCAGCCTGAAGCATTCCATACGTTTCTCAGGCATGTTTTCCAAGTTTAAAACATAATTTTATTGCATATCGTTCTTCTATAGTGTCCTCACGTCCAGATTGCATTTTTGAAATTCACCAGCTGTGACAATCATGCTCTAGTAGGGTGTATTCCAATTGCTGCTGTAGCTATTCATTTAAACATAAATCATAAAAACTGGTCAGTCATCTCATAAGATGTTTCACAATAAAATACTGAATTTTCAAGTGTCAACGACAATTCTAAATGCCTGTACAAAAAGGTCTGGTAACTTATTGAAGGCACCTCCTATATTAGAATTTAAAATTCCGTTGTTATGACAACACAGTGTATTATAAAACTTAATAACACCCACATTGCATTCAATGCAAATATATGTAAATATTTTTAGTTGCTATTCTAAAAGAATCATCTCGGAAAAATTCAACAACATCCGGGTAATAAACTCAGTGGACGACACTTATATTTTTTTCTTTCTTTCTATCAAGATCATTCACTTGTGTCTACTCTTTGATTAGAATTTTTCCCCTTCTTTGTGTCGCTTTCTGTTCCGCCTTTTTTTAGGTTTTATCTACTTCCTGTTTATTCTCTCTTCTGCTGTTTCTTCTTCTCTTGCTATTCATTTTCTTTCTTTCTTTCTTTCTTTCTTTCTTTCTTTCTTTCTTTCTTTCTGTTCACTTGGCTAATTGGAAATACAAGTAATTTGTTGAATAATGCCATTCGTTCTCAGAAACTCAAAAATAACTAATGCTGGTATCCTGAACACATAGATAAGAAATAGTTTACATATATATATATATATATATATATATATATATATATATATATATATATATATATATAGAGAGAGAGAGAGAGAGAGAGAGAGAGAGAGAGAGAGAGAGAGAGATTGAGATGGATTAAGAACAAGGAGTGGAAAAATAAAATTAAAATAAAAATTAAAACGTAAATGTATAAATTGATAAATACGAGGATGGGCTGAAATGTTCATATGAAAAGATTTCTACTATTGCTGACTTTTTTGACTAATGGAAACCGCGCAGTGCAACACCGATGGAAGAAAAATGCGGTCTGCAAGTATGTGTAAGGGGGGGTGCTTATGCTGAAAAATAAACCTTATTTGGTTACATTCCCTGAGAGTATCTTGATCAGTTTATGAACTTTTCAGCCGACTCTCGTAAACAGTTATACTTCCTTATTTGATCAAAAGAACGAAACCCTTTTTTTCTGCTGGTAATATGTGGTTTGTTTTATGTCATGTTGCTAATTTTTAGCAATAAATATTGAAAGTCAAGCCGCTCATTCTCCATTTTCAATCCGATGATAGTATAAATTCCTGTACTTCTTTCCGTGCGCATGCTCACGCAAAAAAGGCCGACATTATGTTAAATCGACAATACGCATGTCCACTGTATATTATATGTACTTAGAAATGGCGTTTATTATAGTCTCGTAATGGTTAAAGCGCTGGACTGCGGAATCGTACAAAGCGAGTTCGTACTCCAGTCGCGCTATTACGTTCACTTTCGGGCAAATACCATTGGGAAAGGTATGAACCCCCTTATTCTCCCAACTATGGGTTAAATAGTACCACTACTGTTTTTCTAGGAGAATGGCTTTGGCATTAAATAACCTAAAAAGAGTTGATATGCCATTAAACAAAGAAACCAAATCAATTAATCAATAACTATTCTTTTCTTTTTATTTGTGATTTTTGCCTTATTTCCGTATGTATAAAGGTTGTTTTATATATTCTAATTGTAAGTTTTAATGAATTGTAAATTTGAATGAATTTTAAGTTTTAATGAACCTTTAATTCTTATGAAGCAGTGTACTGTATAATGTACATAAATGTTTAGACTTTATATTGTCTTTTTTCACTATTTTTGTTTTTTTAACGGCATATCATCCGTCTGAAGTTATTTTATACCAAGAGGTTTAGGAATCGCCCTCATTTTACGTTTATATTTAAAATTTTGTGTTGTTTCTTGAGAGTTTTTTTTTTTTTTGCACACAGTTATATGATATCAAATATTGTTATCTAAAACAGATAATTCGTTAATTTTATGGCTTCAGTAATCTGTTTTACAAGAATATGTAAGTTGATAATTAAATTGTTAAAGCGGGGATTAGAAGACACTGTCTTTCCTGCAAATAGATCAGACCCCCCTCCCTTAAAAATCAGGGTGTCCTGGGTAAAATAAACTTCATCTGATTGGGAGGTTAATGTTTTAGCATTCTGAGGGAGTGTAGAGTACCTCTTCATTGCCATGACTCTCAGATTCACTGTGACTCGAAGTGGTAGTACCTGTTGGAGTGTCATTTATGGGTCTCTTGGATCTGTTTAAAATTTTATATATTCGATAGGACATTAAAAGGGACAGGGCTAAGTTTATTGTTTGATGCCTAAAGTGTCGAAGGGACCAAGAATTATTTGTAATAGCTACATCAATTTCTACTATTATAAAATGACTTCATGTCAATTCTGACTTGGTCGGAAGTCGTAAAAATTTGATCGGACTTTGGGCATAAAAAAATCGGATGAAGCAATCATACAAAAATATAAACTTGAACGTAAAAGTTGACATGTGGGTTAAAACAATATATATATGTTTATAAATCATTTATTCCCACCACCACTACCAAAAGAAAAAAAAATCTTGACCAGTTGGCTGAGACTGTAGAATACACCGACTTCTTCTCTATAGAGGAGTAAGACCCCCCCCAACGAATGTCCTAGATATGACACTAAACAATCTGATGGCGAGGTTCCACTAATGCTGGAGCTTTGGAAAATGCGGAGCACTCCTTTATTGCCATGGCTCCCAGGTCCACTTTGTTACGGAGTGGTAGTACCTGATAGATTCCTATCTATGGGTCAAATAGAACTAAACTGTGAGCTTATGCTAATTGAATTGCTTGAAATAGATCTGTTTTGACATTTAAACTGCGTACTTATACTAAATTTAATTGCTTGAAATAGAACTGTTTTGATATTTTAAGTGTGTACTTATGCTAAACTGAATTGTTTGAAATAAACTATTTTTGTATGCTAAACTAAATTGTATGAAATAGAACTGTTTTTGACATTGAAAATGTGTACTTATGCAAGACTGAATTGTTTGAAATAGAACTGTTTTGACATTTAACTTAGAGTAAACAAAAAACTGCACTGCAAGGAGTGATAGGAAATTAACAATGAAGACATCTTAATCATTAAGTATATGAATGTTTTTAATGCAATTACTGTTAAAATTATTATTTAGAACAGAAATTAAACAATTTCTACAAAAATTGGAGAGTATTTTCCGAACAATCTAATATTCTAAAATCAGACAAAAGGATGCTATGTTTTTTGTTTAGTTTATTTGTTCGTTTGTTCATTTGTTTGTTTGTTTAATTTTTTATCACTTCTTTCAGAATTTGATTTTGAAGGTTATATGCCCCTACATTATGAACATGAAAAGGAAGTGATGTGTTTAGGGGTTTATTTTGCATGAGTTCAAGCTTGGTCATAATTTTGCTTAATGACAATTCTTAGCCAAATGTTTCCCGGATGCCAAAGAAGAAGCTTTTTCACTAGGGAAATGAGACTTTGCCACATTCATCATATTCTCCTGTTTACTTATCCACCGACTACCATTTTTTCAAGCATCTGAACCCTTCTTTTATGCCAAAAATTATTCCATTCGAGGGAAGAAGTAGAAATTGCATATAAAGATTTCTTGGCATCAAAGCTTTTAGAGTTTTATCATACTGGCATAAATAACCTGGTTGATTAATAACAGAAAAGCATGTTCAGGGATCATATTTTAACTGATTAAAACGCTGTCTTAATTAATTAATTAATTAATTAATTCAGCAATAATTCTAAAATCGAACTTTATTTTCCGAAGTAACCTACAGCCTAGACGACTGAGGCTGTACAATACACTGACTGCATCTCTGTAGAGGTTGGTTGGTTAGTTGGATTTTATGGCATATCATCCTTTGTTGGTTATTAAACGCCAAATCCATTTTCATACAAATAGTCAGTTCTATTTCAAACAATTTTGTTTAACATGAGTACACAGTTAAATTATCAAAAACATTTCTATTTCAAGCTATTCAGTTTAGTCAAACAATTCTAATTTAAACAATTCAGTTTAGGATAAGTATAGATTTTTTCCACTCACAGTTAAATGTGAAAACAATTCTATATTAAACAATTCAGTTTAGTATAAGTACAGTTTCAATGTTAAAAAGAGTTCTATATTAAGTAGTTCAGTTTAGCATAGGTAGGCAGTTAAATTGTCAAAAACATTTCTCATTCAAGCTATTCAGTTTAGTCAAAAAGTTCTAATTTAAACAATTCAGTCTAGTATAAATATAGATTTTGTTTACCCAATTAAATGTCAAAACAGTTCAATATTAAACAATACAGTTTAGCATAAGTACAGTTCCATTTCAAACAATTCAGTTTAGCATAAGTACGCAGTTTAAATGTAAGTGTACAGTTAAATTGTCAAAAACATTTCTATTTCAATCTATTCAGTTTAGTTAAACAGTTCTAATTCAAACAATTCAGTTTAGCATAGGTATGCAGTTTAATTCTATTTAACCTTTGGATATAGCCCTATTAAGTGCTACCACCCCAAGCCAGAGTGGACCTGAGAGCGATAGCAATGAAGGGGTGCTTCGCATTACCCAGAGCCCCAGCATTACTGTAGCCTCACCCTCAGATTGTTTAGAGGGCGGTTCTTACCCAACTGCAGAGATGCAGTCGGTGTATTCTACAGCCCCAGTTGACAGAGAAATACACAGAATTTATGTCAAAACATTTTTTTCACATAATTCAGTTTAGCATAAGTACACAGTTTAGAGATCAAAACAGTTCTATTTCTAGCAATTCAGTTCAGCATAAGTACGCAGTTTGAATATCAAAACTTTTATTTCAAACAATCGAATGAAGCATAAATACGCAGTTTAAATGCCCAAACCAGTAAACTCAAACCACGGTTTCGTCGTGGCCGTCGCAATAATACCAAGGCCTGCCGCATGAAATGTAACGTTACATCAGTGGATCTATGAATATCTCGCTTCATGACAACGTTGAATTATAATCACCAAGTCGTTTTTTTAAATAAAGATTTAAAAACTTTTCAAAATGTAACAAGAAAGAAAAGGAAGAGACTTGTTTTGATTTATACTGGTTTTTATTAATT
The DNA here is from genome assembly GCA_963585895.1 of Sepioteuthis lessoniana. Taxonomy (NCBI): domain Eukaryota; kingdom Metazoa; phylum Mollusca; class Cephalopoda; order Myopsida; family Loliginidae; genus Sepioteuthis; species Sepioteuthis lessoniana. The sequence goes on along the minus strand of OY757926.1, from coordinate 65,162,199 downwards.
TGAATTAGAATTAAGAAAAACAATAATTAATAAGAAAATATAAACAAACATCACTGAATGTCGGTCGTGTTTGTAAATAAACACAGTTTTAAAGACAACATTTTTCGTTTATTCGTCTAAATTTTAAAAACAATTTAACAAACACGGCTTAAATTTTCATATTTTAAATTTTATTTTGAAAAATCACAATCACTTTTGTTTTAATTGCAAGAATTTTTAAATCGGAATCACTCAAATATAGCAATCAAGTAACCAACAATAATATTATTAGAATTTAGAAACAAACAAGGAGCAACAATAAATAAGCAAAAAGTATTAATTAAAAAAATTAGAAAATGCAATAAATTAAATTCAATCAAATTAATTCAAAGTAAATAAGTTCAAGTTACTGTTTTTAAAAAATCAAACTTATAAAAGTCTTTTTGTCTCAATGTTTAAAGTTTTCTTTTTTTACTTAACTTCTTACAAGTAATATTATCATTTTCCTTGTTACAAAAATTATTTAATAATGCATTAGAAAAGCTCCAGACAATCATTTTTTCTATTTTTTCAATGCTGGGACCTTCACCACATGAGTTAACATGAAAGAGAAGTTCATCATTAGCCAAAACATCCAAAGTTATGTGCATAGACAATTTTCTTTGATTCAGTGAATGAAGAAGAGAAGGATTCTTTACAAGTTTATTAATAACAATATAATTGTATAGTACTAAATTTGTTGTTACATCATTGGGATATAACAGAGAACCTTTATCGATTCCTTGAAAATGACTGTTTATATCAGGTTGCATATCATCTCTTCCTGATACTAAACTTTTGCAACTATCACATTTCATTTTTTAAAAACGGCATTACAGCAATAACCCGCTAAATATATTATTATAGGCAGGACTTCTTTGCAATGATGAATATCATTATCAGTTACATCCATAAGTTTAGAAACATCTAAATTTTGTTCCTCTGTCATTTCATTCCAAGTCACTTCTTGTAAATTCATCAAATTAATACTTTGATTATTAAGAGGCAGGCTAAGTTTTAAAACCGACAACATTCTTAGTTTTTTTTCACATTCAAATACTTGATTTATAGAAATATTATATTGATCACCACTAAGTTGTCGATACTGGCCAAATCTTGCCTCCAGATGATCAGTTTGAAATTTTCAAGATAATATATACACCATTTTCAATTCTTCTGTACAATATTGTGTAAGTTCTAAAATGGCATAAGTGGTATGGTGTAAAGCAGTAAAAGTTTCCTTTGTTAATTTACCACTTTTTCCAGGAATACTATCCTAAGAGTCCAACCAATTACAAAATATTGTTAGAAATGCATAATTTTCTTCATTTAA
>OY757926.1:65148348-65155848 GCA_963585895.1 Sepioteuthis lessoniana | reverse complement strand
GTAAGACGTATATATTGTTTTCATACGTATGTATGTATATGCGATTGGACAGATATATCATCCCATTTGTAAACGATTTCGATTTGCCTTGTTCTTTGTCGAGTGGTGGAATCTATTGTAATTAAGCAGTCTAGCGTGAATAATGTAAACCACAATTATATTTAAGAAATAAATTGTCAGACTGTATAGAAGACTGATGACTTACGCAGACGATATTTCGGCTACTCTACATTAATCTAACCTGGTGTTTATTTGTCCAATTAAAAGCGACGTCCACAATGATTTTTCCCCATCAGCAAAAATCGACGGAGATGGTGAAAGTGAGTTAATTAGCATCTGGTAACAACAGTAAGTCATTAAATATACACATATCTATCTATCTATCTATCTATCTATCTATCTATCTATCTTCACCAGCATATATATATATATATATATATATATATATATATATATATATATGAAAGTAAATTATGGAAAAGAATCCAACACTGGGGAGGAAAACTGAAAAACAAAGAAATCAAAAGCGAAGAATCTAATATGAAAGAAATCACCGATGGATGATAAAACTCAGTAAACATCCATCTTTGATCTAACGACACATCATAACATCTTTTGTAAATCCTGATGATAGTTTATTGAAACCGAAACGTTGTAAAATCAACTTTCTTTCATATTAAATTCTTCACTTTTGATTATTTTGTTTTCAGTTTTTCTCTGCATATCTATCTGTCTATCCTGTAAGGTGCATAAGTGTATATCTATCAATGTATTTGTTTTCACATATACTCCTGCATGTTCAGTATTAACATAATAATAGTGATAATAATGATGATAAAACAACAGCAACAACAACAACAACAACAATAATAATAATAATAATAATAATAATAATAATAATAATAATAATCAAGGAAACAAATGGGAAGAAAAAGACTATATGGATATTTCAAGCGACAAACTGATGAAAACTCACACGAGAAAACCTGGACATTTCTAAGAAGGGAAATTTTTTAAAAATAACTTAATCTCTTCTAATAGCAGCACCAAACAACGCCATAAGGACTAACTATGTTAAATCGAAAATCGATAGTATTCAATAGAATAGCAAGTGTAGGTTTTGTAGTGATAGAGATGAATCGATTAATCACATAATAAGCAATGTAGCAAACTAGCGCAAAAAAATTCAAGACTAGACAAGACTGGGTAGAGATTGTGTTTCACTGGGAAGAGTGCAAGAAAATGAATTTTTTTCATTCTAAATGGTATATGCCCAAACCAGAACCCGTCTTGGGGAATGACACACAAAATTGATTTTGTGATTTTGTGATACAAACTGATCACCTAATCCCGGCCAGAAAATCACGATTAGTGATAGTTAACAAAAAAAAGAAAAGAAGAAAAATAAGAGAATTTACCGAATGGTGGACTTTGCCCAACCGGTGGACCACAGAATGAAAATTAATGACAAGAAAAAGTTAGATAAATACTTAGACCTTACCGGAGAACATGGAGGTGACGGTGATATAAATGGCAATTTGTGCAATTGGAATTATTCTCAAAGGCTTGTTAAGGTGGCTGGAGGAGTTAGAAATCAGAGGACGAGTGCTCACCATACAAACTACAGTATTGTTGAGGTCGGCCAGAATACTGAGAGGTGTCCTGGAGATCTCGGGAAACTTCATGTTACTCAGATTTCAGTGACAGATCATCAGCTAACGTTGGTGTGAAAAACTCTCTAGAAGTAATATAATTATAATATAAGGAATATCCCATCAAAAGAAAAAATGAACAATCTCCAAGCTTAAATGTATTGAAAAGCAATTATCCTAATCGAACCAAAACTATAAGTATTGACTTCTAGTAGACAAGTTCACCTACCTAAGACGCAGTGTCTCATCAACCGAAGAAGACATCAACACGCGACTAGCAAAGGCATGGGCAGCTATCGATAGCCTATCGGTCATATGGAAGTCAGACCTGAACGAGAAAATAAAACGCAGTTTTTACCAAATACCAGTCGTGTCGATACTGCTGTATGGATGCACTGCATGGATGCTAACTACACGTATGGAGAACAAGCTCGACGGCGACAACACAAGAATGCTGCGAGCAATAGTGAACAAGTCCTGGAGGCAGCACCCGACAAAGCAGCAGCTGTATGGCCACTTACCACCAATCACGAAAACTATCCAAGTTAGACAAACCAGACATGCGGGAAACTGCTGGAGAAGTAGCGACGAACTCATATGTAACGCACTCCGGTCGACCTCTTCACATGAACGAGCAAATGCAGGTTGACCAGCTAGAACCTATATACTACAGCTCTATGCTGATACAGGATGTAGCCTTGAAGAACTACCAGAAGCGATGGACGACAGAGAAGGGTAGCGGAAGAGGGTCTGGGATATCCGTGCTGATGGCGTGACATGATGAGGATGAAACCCGTAAGTCCAATGACTTTAAGTCTTACTATCACTAATTTGTTCGTTTTGTGTCTGTGTTTATAATGAAATGAATAAGTGTAAATTTGGAGTGCTTGGAACGAGCCGCCGCAGGCATTGGCCTCCATGTCAACGCACAAAAAACTGAATATATGTGCTATAATCTAACAGGTGACATTTCCACACTAGACGGAACCTCTCTGAAACTGATAGACAAATTCACCTACCTAGGAAGCAACGTCTCATCAACCGAAAAGGACATCGACACACGGCTAACGAAGGCATGAACAGCTATCGATAGGCTTTCGATCATATGGAAATGAGACGTGACCGATAAAATGAAACGCAGTTTCTTCCAGACAGCGGTCGTGTCGATACTGCTATATGGATGCACAACTTGGACGATAACTAAACGGCTGGAGAAGAAGCTCGACGGCAATTACACAAAAATATTGCTAGCAATATTGAACAAGTCCTGGCGGCAGCACCCAACAAGGCGCCAACTATACGCCCACCTGCCTCCCATTACATTGCTGGATACATAAAGCATCTATGTGGGGATACGGGATGTAGCCCTGAAGACCTGCCAGAGGCGATGAATGATAGGGAGATGTGGCGAGAGAGGGTCAGAGATATCCGTGCCAGCGGCACGACATGATGATGATGATGATGAATCTTCATTTGAATTTATAATATTACTGTTGCATGGGGATCACAGGGGATTGTGGGTGTCGATCCTTGCCCCATAATTAATCGTACACCTCCATGGTCACAGATATCAACAAATGTTGTTCTACGGGCAGGACTCGTCATTGAAATAGAACTGTTTTTGACATTGAAACTGTACTTACAATAAACTTAATTGTTTGAAATAGAAATTTTTCGACAAACAGTTCTATTTCAGGCCATTCAGCTTAGTCAATTAAGCTGTGTACTTTTGCTAAACTGAATTGTTTGAAATAGAACTGTTTATTTGTATAAAAATGGATTTAGCATTATTAAGTTATTAAATAACCTACAAAGGTTAATATGCCATAACAAACAAACAAGCAAACAAACGACCCTGCTTTCTACACAATTCGGTTCCCATTTTCGGGTAGATGGTGGCGATATCAAATTCAAGGTTCCCGCCTATTAATGATATTAGTTCCTTCCTGAATTAGAAATCGGAATATTAGTCCGACTGCTTTTCTCTAACTCGAACCTACGTTGATTACCTTCAGTAACTTACGCCAAGTGAACAGGTAAAGCCTTCAACTTATCTTACACCTTTATCTCACCTAAACCCATTCCTCTCATGGAGCGGTTACTGCTACCGGACGTTACGTCACGAAATTTGCCATCTTTTAGAAATTTTCAAGTTCACAAGGTAAAGATGTTTTCAGGCCGATACAGGCGTCTTCCCTGACCTTCTGACTCATTACCAGTTTTTTTTTCCAGCCAAAACAAAATAGAACAACTGATTATGTAAGTTTTTACATTTCTTGTTTGAAAAAATATTCACGCATATTTTTTTCATTAATTTTGGTAAAGACACTGGTCTCTCAAAAGTGAGAGTTTTTTTTTTAACACTTTTCACCTAAATAATTTTCATCTATTAATTCTTCCGACAATCAGTCTACCTACAGAGACTGATTACGGTGAAAAATTGAAAAGCGGCAAGAAAGCGGTGTGAATGAAGAAAAAAAGTGATCAGAAGATTTATCTGTAAAATGTATCGTAACGGAAGAAGCAGCTCAAATGACAAATATTAAACCCCGCAAAAATTAGAATAGACTTTAACTAAGTTAAAACTTAATTATCTTAAAAGTGTAAGTATCCATTCTTTTTATCAATTTTGTTGTGGTCTCTGAAGTGTTTTTTCTGAAAAATACCTGGCCACATCTCTGATAGGAACTCAGATAAGAGCCAACTCATGGGTCTGGTAAAGCCAAATTATAAAACCTTAGAAAATTTGATCCAAATCCAAATCAACATGGGACTCAGATTACACATAAAAGTGTAATGATCGGCAGGTGCTCCCCTGATACACAACATGGGGGACTCGATCAACATTCTGTGAATATTGGCTATTCTAAATTCAGATACACAAACGATCAAAGCATTAGCTCAATCGAGACGCACCAACTGAGACAATGGACTCGAGAAGACAATAGAAATGTGCTTCATTGTTGTTTTTAGAGTATTCCTACATAAAGAAGGTATAAAAAAGAATATTAAAAGTTTGGATAGCATCTACGGGACCAACATTTCAAAGACTTTCTGAACTAGCTAGTAAGTAGAGTAAAGTTGGCGACCGTAGTCGAGGGTGACCAGAAGGCTCCCTTTTCAATAGCTACAACACCAAGGCTTAGAAAAGGGCGCTACTCTTTCTCTGGATTGCTCCTCTTTTACCCTTGATACGTACCTTATATTGCTGAGTGTTAAGCATGGAGGTATCAAGTACCATTTTTAAAGTCTTTGGTACAACACGACCTTAGATTGAACCCAGATCTTTCGAGATTTTAAAAAAAGGTTCGTTTTTCGAACCTTGAGATATGTGGACATGTACGCCATGAAGTATATGAACAAGAGTCCCTTACCCGAAATGAATCGCAAAATACTTAAAAAGCTAGACCCCCTTACAAAAACTGAAACTCATAATACTGAAAACCGAAACGCCACAGATTCCAATTCTCTTCTTCCGGAAAAAGTCCATGACATACAAGCGAGTAATAATTATTTTCTTTAATCTGTGCTGTCAATATTTTCCACATCAAAGGTAGACACGTTATTAGTTTATATGTTTTCGAGATGATTTCTTTTTGATTATTTTTCTCTATCAGGACGGTTTTCCCTTTAGTCATCCATTCATATATACTTGCTTCTTCTAGACTCTTACACACTAGAAAAGCCGGGGGTGGTGTCCTCGTGGTGTAATAGTTAAAGCGATGGACTGCGGAATCGTAGTACGCGAGTTCGTACTCCAGTCGCGCTATTACGCTCACTTTCGGGAAAATACCCTTGGGAAAGGTATGAACCCCCTTATCCTCCCAGCTATGGGTTAAATAGAACCACTATTGTTCTTCTACGAGAATAGCTTTGCATTAAATAACCTAAAAAGAGTTGATATGCCATTAAACAAAGAAACCAAACCAGACCTAGAAAAGCCAGTCTGTCTAGGATGGACGTGCATTTTTTAAAATCAGAACCCATGTATGCCAACATGGCCTGTCGGGTTTCAATTTGGTACTTTTTTGAGTGTTGCATTAAGTGACTCTTGTTGTATGTCTGCCTAGGGCCTTCTTCGAGTCCTTGTAATTCTTCTTTCATGTTACTTATCCATTCGGCTTTTCTGTTTTGTTCTTTCTGTTCCCGTATTTTACTTCAAAAATATTTTTCTTCCTTTGCATCCGGTTGTTGATTTGCTCTTGTGCATTCCCCACCGAGTTGTTGATAGAATTTTTTTTCGTTATCTTGGAATGTCCTGTTTTGTTTGTATTTTCTTGGCCCTGCCACGATACGAGGATCATAAAATAAGTTTCCAGACTTTTTTCGTATGGCCACTTTTATTGATAGTACACACATGAAACTCTAGTCCCCTTCGAAGTAATCTCCTGTTGTTGTAATGCACTTGTTTTACCGTTCCAACAACTTCTGGAATTGGTGCGTTTGGGACAGTAACTAAAGGATTACTAAAGGGACTAGAGGACTTGGAAGTTGGCGGACGAGTGGAGACCATCCAAACGACGGCATTATTGAGAATGGCTAGAATACTAAGAAGAGTCCTGGAGACTTGAGGAGATTTGCTGTCACTCAGACTCCAGTGAAAAACCATCGGCTAACGCTGATGTGAAAAGCTCTAATGAGTGAATAATAATAATGATAATAATAATAATCGGCCAGACGATCAGATCTTATAATAATCAACAAAAAAAAAGAAGGGAACTAGCATGATTGTGGGGTTTGTTGTCCCGGCGGACCACAGAGTAAAATCGAAAAGAATGTAAAAAGAGGGATAAGTACCTCGACCTTGCTTGGGAATTGAAAAAGCTTTGGAACATGAAATTGACGATAATACCAATTGTAATTGATGCGCTTGGCACAGTCACCAAAGGATTAGTACAAGGACTGGAGGACTTGGAAATAACAGGACAGGTGGAGACCATTCAAACTACTGCATTGTTGAGATTGGCCAGAATATTGAGAAGAGTCCTGGAGACTTGAGAAGACTTGTTGTCACTCAAACTCCAGTGAGAAACCATCAGCTAACGCTGGTGTGAAAGATTATCAAGAGAGAACAAATAATAAATAAATAAATGAAAATTCTAGAAAATGATGAACTAAGCATAATAGAGTAAATATAATAATATAATATTAATATTAATATAATAATTAATATGATATTGTCCCATGAATAACCATGCGGTATGAAATAGACGGCCTTTTGCAGAATGCCCTACAAACTAGATAACCTTTCTCATGAAACCCTATACAAGAGTATATTTACCTTAGTATACTTACCACATTATCCTTTAGCTGGTGTGAAAAATTCGTAAGAGGTCAAGTAATAATAAAAGTGACTTATTTCATTATTCAATTTCAATGTACAATACATAAAACATTCAATCTGGGACCGAGACTTTCTTATGAGGTATTCTTTCACTCAACTCCCTCGATTGCTTATTCAAATATGCTTAAAATAAAATATAAAAAAAGAAAGAAAACCCCAATAAATCAGCAAAACAATAAAAAAAATAATTTAAAAAATACAGCATACTTCACGTGATAATTATGTTAAAAACAATAGAATACATACATACATGCGTATTAAACTTCACCAAAAGGAAACAAAATAACTGTTAAAAGAAAAGCAAACAAACAAAAAACCAATCCAGTTTATAATTCTTTTTTTTTTTAATCAAGCCAAGCAACAAAAAACAGAAGAAAAAAAAGGTGAAATTAGGGATAAAACAATAATAAAGAATAATACCATGTGCAAGAAGTGAAAGTTAATAAATATGTACTCATTCTCATTGACCTAGTGGATAGAGTGTTCGCCAATGGTCCGGGAGAC